>PVJX010028611.1:0-23756 GCA_004027295.1 Dolichotis patagonum | reverse complement strand
ATACGAATGGCAAATAAATATATGACAAAATGTTCATCATCTTTAGTCATTAGAGAAATGCAAATTAAAACCACACTGAGATTCCATCTCACCCCAGAAAGAATGGCCAGAATAGAAAAAACTACCAACAACAAGTGCTGGAGAGGCTGTGGGGAAAAAGGAACTCTTCTGCACTGTTGGTGGGAGTGTAGACTGGTGCTACCACTGTGGAGCTCAGTCTGGAGGTTCCTCAAAAAGCTGGGTTTGGAAGTCCCATTTGACCCAGCTATTCCGCTTCTAGGCATATTCCCAAAAGATCTGAAAACATCATACCACAGTGATATATGTGCACCCATGTTTATAACAACACAATTTGTAATAGCCAGATCTTTGAAACGATCTAAGTGCCCATCAACTGAGGAATGGATAAAAAAGTTGTGGCATTTTTATACAATGGAGTACTACTCAGCTATAAAGAATGACCACATTGATATATTTATAAATAAATGGACATGACTTGAGGCCATACTCATTAGCAGAATAAACCAGACTCACATGTGTAAATACTGTATAGTATCCCTAGTATGAGAATTGATAAGAGTATATAAGATTTTATGGTAAGCATGAGTCTCCATCTCATAGCTTTGAAGACTTTCAATATTTTCATTCATCAGTTGGAATGGTTTTATTCTGTTTTGTTTGACTATATCATGCATGATGGTATGAACAGCTATTTTGAAGAAAACAAAACATTATGACAGCTATTGCTGATTTAATATCATCCTTCTTAGAAGTCCTACCATGCTTCTATTCTTCTACTACCATTGGTTCTATCTATCACATTGTGTCTTATTGTGATTTGAATATGTGTGATAGTATAAACAAAATTTTTTATTGAAAATGAGATATTATAGTATCCATTGATCATTCTCTGTTATTTGGTTCAGAATGCCCTGTAATTCTTTCACTCTTTGAATGGTTTTATACTATTGTGTTATGTTTGATATTATTGTATTTGAAACTGTGCTCAACTATAGCAGAGAAAGAGATATTGTGATAGCTACTGTTAATGTCTGGTTGTTTTAATGTAAAGTACTGTTTTGCCTATGTTGTCCTGTTCTGATCTGCTCTGTTCTGCCCTCTTTTGTTTTATTCTCTTTAAAATAAATTTTTTTAAAAAATGGCAAGAGGCCATGAGAAATCATTCCAACACCTGCTAGAGGAAGCAAATAAGAATCACATAAGATTGATCAGAGTCAAAAAAAAAAGCAGGAGAGCACAAATGATATATAAAAAAAACATGTTCACAGAACTCATGCAGAAAATTCCCAGGCAGGGAAAAAGAATTTGACATACAGATAAATGAGTCATATAGAATTCTAATCAGCTATGATAAAAACAAACACATCACAAACAAACAAAAACAAAACAAAATAAAACAAAACCACACCAAGGCATATAATAGTTAAGGTCCCAGAAATTCAACAAACAGAACATTACAAGCTTTTAGAAAGGAAAAAACAAATCCTCATATCATGAAGAGCTTGTTTTCAAGCCCAAAAAGAAAACAGTTCCCAACCCTGACTGATATACTCTGCAAAACTATCTTTCAAAATTGATGGAGAAATAAGATACTTCCATGACAAAGAACACCTGAGGAAATTCATGAACACCAAACAAACACTCCCAAAATTCTCCGAGGGACATTCTAGAAAGAGATAACAAGGATTACAACTCCATGAACTGCAACAGAATGAATCCAACCAGTAAGGCAAGCACTTAAAGAGAGGGAAACAAAAGGGGGCAAACAACAGGAAAATAACATGCAAGGATAAGTCAATACATATCAGCCATAACCATCAGTGCAAATGATCTCAACTCACCAATCAATAGAAACAGATTTACAGAATGGATCAATAAAGAAGAGCCAACTATATGCTTCATACAAGAAACATATTTAAGTCAGAAAGAACTACATAGATTGAAAGGCAAAGGACGGAAAACAATACTCTATGCAACAGAAACCCAGAAAAAAGCAGGGGTAGCTATTCTATTTTCTGAAAAAGTGGATTTCAAGCCAACATTGAATAAGAGAGGCTAAGAAAGTGACTACATCCTTTGTTACAGGCAGCTGAGTCAGTCAGAAATACTATAGGCAGCGAGACAGGGCTAGGTCTTCGATGGAGCCAGTGCAGACACCTGGAAACTGCAGGGGCAACCTGATGCCTCCTGCTGTGGGCCAGGCCTCAAGACAAAAGGCCAAACAAATGCACCCATGTCCTGAGGATTGATACTGTTATGGATTAACTGGTGGTCAATTTAACGCCAGCGGAATTAAATCACCATGCTGCTGAACATAGATGTTTCACCTGAGGAAGGTTGCCAGCATAAATGAAGACATGGAGAAGGAAAAGGAAGTGCGTTGAGGCATTAATGTTTTGAGGTATTGTGAGTTCTCCTACGTGTTGCTGTTTGAGCTGTTAGGTTCTCCTGGAAAAGCTCTAGTCCTCACATTGAGCATTGCTTCCTGGCTCTGGAAGGGAAGTCATGTGCCACTTAATCTCCAGGATGAACTTGTCTTGATGGCTTCCTGGTGTGTACCTGACTGTGCTTTTCATCATCGGAGCTCGGAGCCTCTGTGTCTCTGAGGATGGCTGTGGTGCTTTTCAGTACAGCCCTGGTCTTTGTTGTGAGTGTGACTTCTCGGCTCCAGCATAGAACCCTCGACCTACCAGCACAGCTCCTTCACCCTGCATAGACTTCCTAGGTTCCAGCGCTGACCTTTGGGCCTTCCCAGCACCGATTCATAAAAGAGACTGGCGTGAGTCCTTCTTGTGGGCTCTAGACCTCCAGTTGGACTCATGGGAGGCATTGTCATGAGCTCTGGGTCTTCATCTGGACTCATGTGGGACATTGCTGTGGGATTCAGGTCCTTGGCTAAATATTCTATGTCTTCAGTATTGTGGATACACTTCCTGTATTTTGTTGTGTTAACTCTGGGTAACCATCATAAAAATAATATTATAAACTCCATGTCCTTATTCTAATTGTTCTTCTCACAATCCCTGACTACAACAGATACCCTAAATAGTTCCCATCCCCCTAGGAAAGAGTCACTGCTCCGTAAGAATGCCTGCTTTCTACCTGAATGGCTTCCCCATTTGTTCCTAATGTAATCAATTTTACCTGAACTATTGATCATATTGGCTAAGTATAGTTATGTCTCACCTTATGCCCATCTGCCTTGTGAGCTCCCAGTCTTCCTCCACCTTGAATGGTTTTACTCTATAAAAGTCCCTGGAAAGACAGAGTCCTGGGCAACCCACTCGGGACCCCCTTCTGTCTCTCTCCAGAGAGAAGCTTTCTTTCTCTCAGTAAATATATTCTGCTCTTAACCTCCATTGTTCCTAAAATTCATCTTTCCATTTTAGAGAATATGAGCTCGTACTGGACATAGTAGGTCAGGAGTTTCATTCCCCTATAACATTTTTAAAAGGAACAATCTAAGAGGAAGAGATAACCATCATAAATATATATGCCACCATAAATATATATATAAAGGAACAATCTAAGAGAAAGAGATAACCACCATAATTACATATGCACTAATTACCAGTCCACCCAACTATATAAAACAAATATTAATGTACATGAAAAATGAAGAGAAACTAATACAATCGTAATGAGGGACCTCAATACTCTACTGTCACAAATAGACAGGTCAACTAGACAAAAAATTAGCGATGAAATATTAGAACTTGTAAAAGACAACCTGGGTGTCTAAATCTGGCCCTATCTCCATGTACAGATACATACAGGATTGGCTAAACTGTATCCTTTTCCCTGCAATTGGCTCTAAGAAATGTAAATAGAGCCAGCTGCAACATGATGCACTATCTTTAAAGCCACACAACAGTCTGATTTCCCCACCTCAGTGTCTCCCTAAATAGTGGAGCCCAGCATGATGCACAGACAACCCTCCAGGGCTTTTATCTCTTTTGAGATAAGAAGCTAGGACTTCCCAGGGCAGAAAAGGTTCACACATCAGAACCGAAGCACTGCTGCCTAAACATTAAATGTTTACTTCAATTGTGTTATGCAGATTGGTCTTTCTGCATATCCTTCCCTCTGCATACCACAGAGGTGCTTTCTGGTCTCTTAGCTAGCCCAGCTCACCGAACTCATGTAATTCCCACCATTCTCCCAGTCACTTACCCTCTAGCCACTCCCTTGTTTACAAATTAATAAAATCTGGTTAGGTCCTGGGTCAAGGGCTTTGTTCTGTGAAGTTTCATGTGGGCTGGACTCAGGACCCCTTGGCTGCACCTAACTATACATATGTCTTAGTGTCTTTATCCTCTCTGTGGGTTGCACTGGAGGTGGTGGATTGGAATTATCTCATGAGAATTCTAATACCTTTCCCATGAGATTACAAATAGAGAAGTCCCTTTTGCATTTTCTAAAGTGAGGCATAAAAGGATTGGATCATCTAAAGATAGTTTGGTTTTAAAAAGTGGAGAAATGCTAGATAAAGGAATAAGGCCAGTGAAACTGTACCATTCCTTTTACCCAAATGAAGTGAAGGCAAGATTTGTACAAAAAAGAAGTAAAAAGTGATTAGAGATGAAAGACAGAGAATGAGAATTGGATGAATTGGTTGAACTATGGATGTTATCTCAGTTTCCTTCAAATATGACCATTTAAATCTTACCCTAGTTTGCCTTTTTAAGTTACAAGTATCTCTTATTATATTTTCCTTTAGGGCAAATAGTTTTCTGATATTAAAGAATCTTTAATTATAGGATGAGTAGGAAATTTTGACTTTATTTCATTGTATATATGAAAAAAACTAAAGTCAGAGAGAAGTCACACAGTCTTGATGAACAGGTTTTAATAAAATTACAAAAGAAAGAATACTGTAGTTCTCTACTCACTGGTCTGTGTTTATTGCCGGTAGTAATGTGATTATTATCACAGATGAAAGCTACCCCTTTCATGTTCTAACTATATAATTTTAATTGGGAACATAGGTTTTGGATCAGAGAGGCCTAAGATTGACCTGCTGCTCAGCAAATGTGATTTTTATCAAGTTACTCACTATAGTAATCACTTCTCTGTTGCTGGGGCAAAATGCATGAGACTTATCAGTTAAAGAAGGGAAAGTATCTTGCTTTATGGCTTCAGAAGGTTTAGTCCATGATTGGATGGCTCCATTGATCTTAGGCCTACAGCAAGGCAAAATCATCACAGCAGATGAACATGGTGGAGGAAAACTGCTCAGGACAAAACAGGGAAAAGAGCCAGTCAAAGGGCA
The DNA here is from genome assembly GCA_004027295.1 of Dolichotis patagonum. Lineage (NCBI taxonomy): Eukaryota > Metazoa > Chordata > Mammalia > Rodentia > Caviidae > Dolichotis > Dolichotis patagonum. Next base: position 18,463 of record PVJX010028611.1, on the reverse strand, counting down.
ACCCTTCAGAGGCTGCTTTCAGGGGACTCATTTCCTCCAATCTGCACCTGACTCCTAAAAGCACAGTGAGCTATGAACTCATCAGAGTATTAGCACACTGGTAAGATTAGTGTCCTGTGACCTTTTGAAAGCCACAATTCTGTACATAGTCTTTCCAGGATCATTTTTCATCCACATCTGAATATTCTGCACTGACCCTAAAGGATCATATTCATCTCATTATGCAAAATGTGATGCTAAAGTCTTAACAATCCTAGAATTTCTTAAAGTCCAAGTCCAAAGTTTCTTCTGGGGCTCAAGGCAACTCCAAGCTATCAGTGCCTGTAAAAATTTTAACAAAACACATTACATACTCCCAAGGTACAGTGGTGTAAGGTAAACATTCCCCTCCCAAAAGGGAAGAGTAGGGGAATACCAAGCAATTGGACAAAGCAAAACCAAAACCCAGTGGACAAATACTAAATCCTGTAGCTCCATGACCAGTATCTGAGGTAGACAGCACAAGGATGAGTGTTCCAAAGGGCTTGAACAGCCCTACTCTTATGATCTTGCTGGCTATAGCTCACATGACCGTCTCTCAACTGGCCTTACTCAATTTACTTACACCCTGTGACTTTCTTTGGTGTGTTTTCCAAGTTACCAAGTACAGTATCTCCAAATTTCTAGAGTTGCCATTGCAGTTTAATACATCACTGTCTTGGGGTCTCCCAGCAGGAAGTCTATTTCCTGGTCTTCTAGGTCTTCCTTTGCATATGAATGGAGGCCTCTTTGATCCCACAACTCTTGCATTCTGTGCACCTGAAAAACCAAGAAGACCAGCATCACATAGATGACACAAAGATCTGTCACCAGTTCAGGCAGGAGCTGGGTCCACTTGGACCATAGCTACTGTCACCTCTGAGTGTCTGGATGGCTGAACTTGATAAAACACTTCTTTAGGCAACCCTGAATGTGCAGAGGACCCCAGAATCCACTTATGGAAGTGTCTTTGAATATATGATAGGTGGGATCTGGCCAATTCCTATTTGGTCAAAGTATCTTTCCTGTTATCCCAATGCACAGTATTTGGCTTCTTTTTAATGGTACTACCTCTAGAGCAGTCACACTTTCTTTGGGTCAAACTTTACTTGGGATTCTTTTCAGACCAAATTGCAAATTTTTCAAATCTTTCCATCCCAATCTAATTCTTCTATAAATTCAGCAAAAAGTATCCAGAATTATCCATGTTTTAGTCTAAATGCTGTGCTGCCCGGAAATTTCCTCAGATTAATTAGTACATTAAATTTAGCCTCATACAGTTTTAGTACATGGACAAAGTATAGGCATAGTGTTTGCCTATATTTTGAATAATATGAATGTAATATGAATAAATTTTAGTCCAATTTCCAAGAATCTTCTTTTCCATCTGCAACCAGATGAGCACAGTTTACTGCCTGAAATCCAGGGAGTATTCTGGTCTTCTGAGATCCTACCAGATTCACCCATCAAGATCTCTTTATGCTATTCTAAGGATTCAATAGTCCATATTTCCAAATGTTTCCAAATTTCCCCTGCAAACATGTCCCAGAGGCTTTATAATCACAGAGTCAAGGATACTGCTTTCAGTACAAATTATCTGTAATAATCACCTTTCAGTTGCTGGAATAAAATACATGACATATACAACTTAAAGAAACAAGGATTACTTTGGCTCATAGTTGGTTGGCCCCTTGCTTGTTTGATTAGTCCACTGATGAGTTAGTGCTCTTATGTCCAGTCTCCTTTCCTAAGCTTTGCTTCTGAACATACAAGCCTTCTGAGGAACACTTTTGTCAGGGGAGCAGGCTTGAGTTGCTGTAGTAAATTGTGCCATCATTTCCAGTTACTTCTGTCTTTTCTGTTGCCTGTGACTTGAAGCATCATGTAATTGGAGGAGCACATGTCCCCCACCCATTGTCCTTACTATTGGATATTTGAAATGATCTAACCAACAGGAAGTCAGCAAACAAAATAAATCATACTCAATCAGAAACTCTGAGAGTCTTAAATGCCTTAATGTTGACTTTTTTTCTGAACAGAATTACATATCCTAAGGGGAGAATATTCCTTCAGTCTAGATTCTCATGAAAAAAAATATAAGCAATAGAACCACATCTGATATGCTGCTTTCACAGATGGCATGAAACATAAAAGAGAAATGAGGTTTTTTGTTGTTGTTGTTGTTTTATTTTTTGTGGTAAACCACTGAAGTTTGGAGATTGCCACCAAATCAAAGCTGACTAATACAGTTACTGATGGTGTTAGGAAAATGTACCCAATGCTTTGGTCATGAGCATATAGTACACACTAGAAAAATAAAAAGTTACAATTATTTGACTTGAAAAAATCAGATCAAATAAAATGTGATCAACCAAACAACAAACAGTAAAAGATAATTAAAGAGGCAAAATAATAAGTAGTAAACAAAACAGAAGAAAATTCAGAGAAGACAGTAAAAATGTACAAGTGTTTTAGAGACAAAATAAAAATCCCTTAAAATGTCTTATTAAAAGAAAATTTTAAATTGAGGAATTTCTATGGAGAATAACATTAAAACCTGCCAATATAAGCAGTAAATCATTTTGTGTGCATTTTAAACTCTCAGTATTCCAAACATTACATTTTAGTGATGCTTTAAAGATTTTTAAATGTTTAACTTAAAAAGCTATTCACGATTAGTTACACCCATTTATCTGTTTAAACAAAGCAAAATATATGTACAAAAAAAACCCCCATTTTCATACATGTGTAAGTAAATATCCTGGAAAACCTTTGAATAGAATATTTTCCCTTCTAATTATCTTTTGTATTACTTATTTGAATATGGATGACCAATCTGCATAACACTATTGTAGATGTTAACAAGTGAAGTATCCCAGCTTAGTTAAAAGCAGAATTATCCTCCTTATAGACCTCTTCCTTTTGTCTCCTCCCCCAACCCCACAAAAATAGTTCACACACATAAGAAAAAGGTTCTTACTCTTCTAACAGAACAAAACAAATGATATAGAAAAAATATACACAAAGTATTTTCTAGTCAACAGTTTTCTAATCTGTGCTCATATGCAGGGTGACTACATAAGGTCCTAGCATAATCATTACTAGTGTTTACATTTATTCTCAAAACTGTCTAGACTATGCAGATAAATTCTTACTCATCATGAGCCAGTTTCAGTAGTATTTATTATTGTTTATATAATAAATGGGATATAGTTAAAGAGATTTCAGCAAGAAAATTTTACTCTTCTTTATAGTAGTGTATGACAGAATCTTTTATAGTAGCGTATGACAGAGAGAAAAATAATGAATACACAGAATGAGTTCTCACTTGACTTGTAATCCAGATCCATTATTGTTTTAGTGATGTGCAAGGGAGAGAAAATCCATAATTCTAGTAACTTTGTAATGTAAAGTTGGATATTATAGTCTCCAGATCATTTTTGAGTGTCATATACTGCTTTACACATTTTAAATGCATTGTAACTTTTGACTGTGATTTTTAATCAGCTGTGAGACATTGTTATTCTCATCAATAACCTAAACATTATTTAAACATTGCTTACAATATTTACAGCACTGCACATTGTGTTTTCTTCTTTGAAAAGTCTTTATATAGATTCATCAAGATCAAAATGTCTCAAGTCAGTGATATACGTACAATAACATTTCTTCAAAACGTTATTGAACTTATTTTTTACAATGGGAGACATCATAGAGCATTATTTCCTATCTATGATTTTCTTAGAATATCTTTCTTCAGATATAACCTTTAGAAAAGTAAACAAGACAATTTTGTCCCTCAAGTTCCACTTCTGTTAACATGGGTGAACCCCCAGAAACTTCAGCTTCACTTGTGGATATGTGGCATCCCATGAAACTACTCTTGTTTTCCTGGAAATGAATGGTTTGTACTACTCAATAAATTCTTATTATATTGAAATAAATCTTCATTAATTACTTATAGATTAGAAACATGCAATAGAAGTTGCGATGAGAATCTGATTTTAGTTTTCATTTTGTACTATGCCTAACACGCCAAAGTATTCAAGTAGTGTCAACTTCTTACAACCTAACTTTCCTATGAAAGGAAAGCAGGCTGCTGTAACATGCATTTTTGCTCACATTTCAAACCCAGAACACTCACATTAGAGGTGAGAATAGATTTCACATGGCTCTCCTCTTACCTGAAGTGTGAAGTTCCTTTAGCTTTGTCTCTCCGGAGAAAGCGATCAAGACATAAGTAAGTACACATAAGGCATTAATATTTTGTTTTGATGCTGCACCAATCACTATTATAGTAGTTCAAAACACTGTTTGTATTACATTAAGTAGGTAAGGATGTTAGTTTTTCAATACGATTTTGAAGATGAATAGAACAGTACATGTGAAATGATTGGCAGGGCAAGCTATTGGCATTGTCAAAATGCTCCAGTCAGGCTGAATTAGCCATCTTGGTTTTGGGGGAACACAGAAAGAGAAATATCTTTCCAAATGGTATCAATTCAAAGGAGCATGGGAGCCAGATGGAAATGCTGCTATCACAAGAGAAGCATTTCCAAATTTAGGAAGATCAGATAAAAGACAACAACCAGCTACTGACAGTAAGACAGTTTATCAAAAGTAGTTAGTCCTCAAGAATAATGATATTGAACAAACTGTCAACAAAACTCCAGTACTTCCCTGGTAACTCTGTGGCTGTGAATTACGCTGGACTCTGACTAGTGCTCTAGGCAATCCTTTAAAATCAAGCAACCCCAACAAAAAAGGTGCCATTACATCAGCACTGCTGTCAGACATTCAGTGAGTACAAAGTAAATGTTGCTCCTGAAAGAGTTAATTCTGCCTCTCTTCTTACACTTAATTAACACTAGGAAAGCTCTGAGCAAAAGGAGAAACAGGACTCCTGGGACTAGGCAGTATCACTGACTCCAAGTAAACCCAAAGAATACCTGTCAGCCCGCTATTAGGCAGACCAGAGAGGATTTGTTATGTGATCTGTAGACTTTTCTGTTTAGATGTGAAGGCAGGAAAAAGTTTGCTTCAGATTTCCTATTTTTAGAGGGCTGTTGAATCTAATTCACAGACTGAGAAATTTAACAAGTATTTACTTTTGCCTTTAGTACAATCTCACAAATTTAGACAAAAAAGTAAGATAAACTTCAAATTAAATCATATCTTTGAAAGAGTGATGAAGACTTGGAACAAAGCAAATAGAATGTGGCTTTGAAGGATTTAAATGATAATTACTTATAGTTAGAGTGTCACTTTGTTCATTATTGCCTGTGTGTAAGATGAAGAGTTATTCTCAGCTATGCAGAAAATGAGACCAACCTGTTTCACATGGCTTCTGGAAGCACAGTTAACGTCACGGGCTGACTTTTCTGCGAGTTCGCCTGTTTGGCTCTCCTGCGGCATTCACTGTTTCTGGTCAGAATACGAGCCTCTTTCCATGTGAAGCAGTCCAGCTACACAGGACCATCTGTAAGGGATATTCTGTAAAGAATTTTCTCATTTGTTAAATTTCAAAAAGTCGAAATGTTCCTCAGACTTTCAGTATATAAATTAACAGATAATGCTGAAATGATTCTTTGGTGTGTCACAGTTTTCATCACTTGGGAAGATGCTGTGGTTCTTGTAACTCTCTGAACAGAGTGAAAGGCAATTCCAGACTGTGACTACCTGACTGAAAATAATGATTTTGTAGTATCAGAAAGGAATAGTTGAAAGCAAACAAAGATATGGAACACAATACTTCCTGACAATTTACTCCATAAACTTTCAGATTCGTTCTTTCACATGAAAGAACTATCAACTTCAACTTGGTGAATTAAATGAGAGTTTTGAATTGATGACTATGTCAACAAGCCAGATTCAAAGAGGTGGAGATTTTCTAAACAAAAGCTTAGTCATTGCAGTAGCAAACTGGCAAGGTGGCCCCCAGTAATTTTCACCTCCTGACACTCATGCTCTTGTGATATAGTCCCCCAGGGGGAAATAAGGCTTCTTAGCAGAATACTGTGGATGGGCTCATGAATGTTTTCTGAGGGTAGGTCGTAAAAGGGCTCATAGCTTCTAATTTGTTCTGTTGGGAAACCAACTCTTTGTCATGAACCCTTAAGCAGCTGTGGAGAAGCCCAGTAACAAGCTGAGGCCTCCCTCACACTCATGTTTGAGTGCCCCTTGTAGCACACCTTCTAACCCAGTCTAACCTTCAAAAGATTACAGCTCACCCAAAAATCTAACTTCACAAAAGCTACCTCCCCAACCTCTCCAGCCAGAAGAACCCAGCTAAGGTGCTTCAAATTCCTGATCTTCTCAAATCATGAGACAGTAACTACTACTGTTGTGTTTTGCTGTTTTTTTTTAAAGTTTTGATTGCCACCTAATAACTGTACATATTTCTGGCACACAAATACATGTTTTAGTATTGTGTACATCACACAATGATCAAACCAGGGTTAGTATATCCATCACTGTAAACATTTGTCAATTCTTTGAAACTGTGTTTTGTGGTCATTCGTTATGCAGCACGAAAAACAAGAGTAATTATACAGGAGTACCTATGTCCTTGACCTCTTCATTTAAACCTGCCCACTGTTCATAATCCTTGAGACAAAGGGGGCTCAGAGATCTGCAAACACAAGGGGAACCTGTGGTGATCTTTGTCCATTTTTACCCTCACATTCTCAGTAAGCCTCCAGGTATACACTGTTTCAGTTGAAGTTTGTGGGATGGATGAACACATAAGCAAGATAAATATTTTCAAGAAGTGAAAATTAGTGAGGTCAAATTTAGAAATCACAAATTTCCATTTCAAAATAGTTTTGAGAGAGGAATAGAGAGTACCACCAAGTTATTAATTTGTATAAAAGGTAAGCAATTTTTTTGCTGCCATCCAGGAAGTCATTTCTAATGTGACGGAGCTCAGGGGCAAAGCTACAGTGACGCCTGCTCTCCCACCCCCTGGAACCGCCTGACTGCCTTTCTCCAGGCGAAATGGCCTTGTGCTTTAGGCCTCAGCAGCTGTAGCAGCCTCTGCACCGGAGCATTTCCCAGGTCTCTTCTCAGGCTTGGTATCACAGCACGTTTGGAACAAGGTCACAGTCAACTTTCGTTTTCAAAATAGCTCTATCATATTTACATCAAACAATATGTATTTATTGAAGCAGAAAACAATACAACAGTGACTATTCTTTCCTTCCTGTTACTAATGTATTTTAAGGAGTGATGAATAGATATGAGTCTTTATACAGTAGATCTATAAGTAGAAGGGGAAGCTGTAGGTTCTTGTAAAATTTGTGTTAAAACCCCCACTGTATATATCCCAAATAATGAAAAACTTTAAGATGAGGATTCACATTTATTATACTGTAGATTGAACCCAGGATGTAACCTAGCACTGAGTTACATTTTTATTTTTATTTCGAGACAAGGTTTCACTGAGTTGCCCAGCATGGCCTTGAACCTGCAATCTTTCTGCCTCAGCCTCTGGAGCAAATGCGATTAAAAACGTGCCACTGCATCAAGCAAGATTCATCTCTGCGAGTTTACAAATATCTCTTTTATCCCTGGAATATTTGTCTAATTCAAAAATGCGTATTATTGTAACTGAATTTTAGGGAAATCCCTAGACTTGAAATATAAATAACATATCTGCTTCTAAATCTGAAGTAAACGCATGAACAAAATATAAACAGGCATGAATATTTTCCTGTGTACGTAAAGTGGTTACATGACTTGTTTTTATATCACCTTAAAGACACTATAATCATTTATGTCTGCAAGCATATATTGAACATACTTAGGAAATATGAGCCACTGTGCTAGACTCAGATTGTAATGAAAAGGATGAAAACTTTCTTACCCTGAAAGAATTTAGAATTTAAATAACAATACAGAAAGGTATCAACCAAGGCCACATAATCTTGACTATTATTACCACCACAGTACTATTATTTTGTGTCACTAAGGGCAGAAGCCAAGGCCTTTGTATTGAAGTGCATCCCAAGCCCTTATTTTATTTTTTATTTTGAGACAGTAAATTGCCCAAGCTGAGCTCGGAATTGTGATTGGTCTGTTTTTGCCTCTCAAAGTGCTAGCATTATAGGCGTGTGCCACCATACTTGACTGACAAATCTTAATTGTAGAGATGTTTTTGATACTGACAAATTCTCTAAGATACATGTCAAGGCAAAGGGGATGCATTTGTTTAAAAAATGCTCAGAATAATTTCCAACTAATCAACAAGAGCAAGACATTGTCAACTCAGACACCATTAGACCATCAGAAAATTTTCACTTATTCACTAGACAGTTGTAAAGACTTTCTTGAACTCTTGTAGGTATTTAGGTGACCATCCAGTCTAATAAGCATGGAAGTTTAAATCTGATATCAAGAATTAGTCGAGCCAAGTCTGATCTTGTCTAAATGGCCTGACACTTACTCATTCTTGTTATGCTTCTAAGACTATCGCAGTTTAGCAGCTCTGCAACCTTTCAGATCTGAATTGATTTTATCAATAGCCTACATGTTTGACTTGAATAAGTATTTATTTTTTATCTGGAGCATTCCTAGAGCATTCCATTAGGTTATAGAGTGGAAAGCTGGAAAGTAAAGTCACCATGGTACTGTTCTCTCTTTCTGGACAAGGTAAGAAATGAGCGAAGAAAATGATAAAGCAGTAAGCAGTGAAATACTTCCTTTCCTCAGAAGCACTGGGTGAAAGACACAGCAGATGGGGTAGCTGATAAAAAGAGGCACTGATAATTCTTCAGTTTGGTATAACACTGACTTTTACAATACATCAACTGTTAGGGCTACAATTTTTTAAAAATTCAAGATTTTTTCAAATGGAATTATATGTAATTGAAAACATTTCCAGTTAGTCTGAGGAAATGCATGAATATATGTAGTGAGTATTAGAAGGACTACAGGGGTTTACCTATTTCTTATTTATGAGATTGTTTAGAAGAGTAAAATAATCAGACAAATCCTGTATTTGTCATTGTACTGCAGCTGATAATAATCATTCTCAAATGAACTTTCTTTACTCAAAATTTATGATCTCAATTTGTCATGGGCAATAACTTGCCTCAGTATCTAGAGAAGAGGAAATTTCAGGAGAAACTACAAAAATGAGTGATCTAGCATTATTTTCACAGACATAAACTGATGTGAACATTATTTTCATTCCTTCACCTAGATTAAATTTAATGTATAAAAGAGAGTAATTGAATAAGTAGCTTATCAGGAAAAAACTAGCTTGTCAGGTAGAAAATGGTAGCATGAATTCTGATCACTAAGGGGGAAAAGTACATCAAACTGATTGGAAATTCTGCAATTACAGACCATTGTAGATCTGAAATGTACTGCTTATGTGATTTATTCAATGACTATCATCATGGTCATTTAGGCCACAAAACACAGACACTGAAAGAAGTGAAGCCATTCTACGTTACTTATGAAATTTACAGTAATAAGAAAACTATAAATTTCTGTTGTAATATGAAAGCAGTCCTACAAAGAAAATTTATAGCAGTGAATTCTGATATCAGAAAAATAAAACAAGTTCAAATAAACAATCTAATGTAGAACCTCAAGCCTCTAGATAAAGAAAAGCAAGTCACACCCAAAGCTTATATATGGGAAGATGTAAAAAAGATCCGAGTAGAAACTAATGCCATGGGAGACAAAGAAAACAACACTAAGAGTCAATGAATAGAAGAGTTGCTTCTTTAAAAGACTGAATAAAACTGACAAAAGTTTCACCAACCTTATCCACAAAAGGAAAGAAATAATGCAAGTCCATGTGATTAGGCATGAGAAGGCTGAAATCACAGTGGATCCTGCAGAAATCCAGAGGATCAATACCTACTTTGAAAACCTGTATTCTAATAAGCTGGAGACCACAGAAGAAATGGAAAGATACTTATGTACCTATAAAATATGTCTAAATCAAGAAGATATTAAAATTCTAAACAAATTGGTATTAATGGAATTGAAGATATAATTAAAATCTATCAACAAAGAAAAGCCCATGCCCTGACAGATACACTGCTCAATTCTACAAGAATGTTACAGAATAAATAATTCCACTACCTCTCAAACTCTTTAATGAAATTAAAAGAGAGAGATACTCCCAAATTCATTCCTGGAAGCAAGCATTATCCAGGAACCAAAACCAGAGAAGGAAAAAAGAGAACTATAAGTCAATCTTCTTAAAGAACATAGATACAAAAATGCTCATTAAAATGCTGGCAAACAGAATGCAGTAAGTCATCAAGATTATAAGAAGATTATACACCATGACCAAGTAGAATTCATCCCAGGAATGCAGGGATGCTTCAACATACACAAGCCAATAAATGTGATATTAACAGAACGAAGGACAAAAACTATATGACTGTCTCAATAGATGCAGAAAAAGCATTTGACAAAGTCTAATATTCATTCATGATAAAAATCCTACAGAAAATTGGAATAGATGGTATTTATCTCAATCTTATAAAAGCTATCTGTGACCAACAGACAGCATCATACTACAGGGTCAAAATTTGAAAGCTTTCACTATAAAATTGGGAAGAAGACAAGGATTTCCATTATCACCAATCTTATTCAAATAGTTCTGGAAGCATTAGCCAGAGCAATTAAATGAGAGAAAGAAATAAAAGGAATAAGAGTAGGAAAGGAAGAAGTTATATTATTACTATTACTTGCAGATGACATATAAGACCCTCAAAACTTCACCAATAGACTTCTAAATTTAATAACTAAATTCAGAAGTGTAGCTATGTACAAAATCAATAGCATTCTTGTACAGAAATAACAAACACACTGAGACAGAAATAAGGGAAATAAGACCTTTCAGAGTAGCATCTAAAAAAGTAAAATTTCTAGGAATCAATCTAACTAAGGAAGTAAAAAATCTTTATATTGAAAACCATAGTACTCTGAAAAAGGAGATCAAAAAAGCAGAAAATGGAAAGATGTCCTTTGTTCTTGGGTAGGAAAAACAAATATAGTGAAAATGTCCATACTTCCAAATTTATACACAGATTTAATGCTATCCTGATCAAAATTCCAATAGCATATCTCACAGAATTATAGAAAACAATTTTAAAATTTCATTTGGAGTCAGAAGAGACCCAGAGTAGCAAGAGTAGTTCTGAGCAACAAAGGCAAGGCTAGGGGCATCACAATCCCTGACTTGAAATTATACTACAAAACTACTGTGATAAAAACAGCATGGTACTGGCAGAAAGATGGACCCAAGCATCAGTGGAACAGATTAGAAGATGCAGATACAACTCCAAGCACATGCAAGCACCTTCTATTTGACAAAGGAGCTAAACACCTTCACTAGAAGAATGATAGCCTTTTTAATAAATGCTACTGGAAAAACTGGCTTTCCACATGCCAAAGATTAAAGCTAGATCCATATATTCTTTAATTAAATCTTTTTTATTTCACTAAAATCAAAATGGATGAAAGATCTAAACATTAAAACAGAACCACTAAATCTGCTGGTAGAAATCTTGAAGACATTGGTGTAGACAAAGACTTTATGAAAAAAAACCATGATTGAACAGAAACTATCACAAAGAATCAACAACTGGAATCTCATCTTATTAAAAAACTTTTGCATAAGAAAAAAACACTGGCCGGGGATTTAGCTCAGTGGCTTAAGCACCTGCCTGGCAAGCGCGAGGTCGTGAGTTCGATCCCCTGTACCAAAAAAAAAAAAAAAAAAAGAAAAAAACACTAACAGAGTGAAGAGACAACTCAAAGTGTGGGAAAAATTTTTTGCCGCTGTTCTTCAGACAAATGATTAATATCTAGAAGACATAAAGAACTCTAAAGTATCAGATTCCCCAAGATTAAAGAAACCATCAACCTTTTTTTCTATTTTGCTTTTCTTTTTTTAATAAAAAATCAAAAGATGGGCATTTGAAATCATATTTTTGAGCTGAAGAAGAAGAAATGGCAGATAAACATGAAAAAATGCTCAACATCACTGGTCATTCAAAAAGTGCAATTAAAACAACACTGAAATCTATCTCACTCCAGAAAGAATGGCTATTATCAAGAAACCACCCAACAGCAAATGGTGGTGGGGCTGTGGGAAAAAAGGAACCCTTCTCCACTGTTGGTGGGAGTGTAGTGTAGTGGGATTGCACACTGGTGCAACCACTGTGGAAATCAGTGTGGAGATTCTTCAGAAAATGAAAACTGGAGCTTCCATTTGACTTAGCTATTCCCTTTCTTGGTATCTTGAACCCCCCCCAAATTAAAAGTACCATATCAGAGTGATATATGGAACCTCATGTTTACAGTAGGACAGTTGGTAATAGCTTAATCTTGGAAACAGCCAAATGTCTATTAACCACTGAATAGATAAAGATGTGGGTTTCTTTAAAGCAATAAAGTATTACTCTGCCATACAGAAGGAGAAAGTTGAGACCTTTCTAGCTAAATGGATGTACTTGAGACCACAGTCTTAAGTGAAGTAAATCAGACACACATGTCTGAATACCACATGGTTTCTCTGATGTGAAAAATTGACAGGGTAAGTCAGGACCAGAAAGTATAACGATACTGAGAAATGGAAAGAAAATGTTCAAACTAGAAAGGTAATAAGGGTGGAAGGAGAATGAAAGGAAGAAAAGGACAAAGAAAAAAAAAGAGAATAAAAAGAAAAAAGTGGAAGCAAACCTTTTTAAATAAAGTAGTGAAAAGGGGTTGAAGGGAGGGGAGAATGGAAAAAAGGAAGCAATATATATCATGTACAGATACAAATTCCCCATGATGGATGTGATCATTATGTATATCTAAAATGTACTAATAAAACAGAGAAACGATTTGCATATTAAAAGATTAGTCCCTATTTAAAAAATAATATTCAAAATGGAAATTAAAAGCCTTATATTTCTGCTTATTAAATACCTAAATTTTGATTATTGAATTTCTTTTCTATACTAAATCATAGATACAAAATGCAGCTAGAATTCTGCAACACAAACATACCAGAATTTTAGTTTCAGAAGGAACAGTAATGGACATGCTGCCAAACCTGTTATATCATAGATAAGGCGCACAGAGGTTAAGGAAGTCCAAAGGAAGGGGCAGATCCAAGGTTAGAATCTAGGGCTTTTCCTAGATTCCAAGATTATCCCAGGCTTGATCTAGGGTCAGCAGTATCTAAGTCATTGCACATATAGCTCTGTAGTTCTATCAGTGAAGCTAGACAGAGTTACAGCGCTTTCCTTCATACCAATTAGATCACCGGAAGTCACATTATTGCTGGTTCCAAAGTTTTGTGGGTCAGCACACTGCTGAAACACTGTGTAATTACAGGAAATGGGGAAACTTTAGAAATGAATAACTGACTTCTGAGGTGAAGAAAAACAGACAAGGTTATCTGAGTTGGCTGAACTTTCATCAGTCACCAAATAAAACCTGACAAAGAAGAAAAGTCAAGGGACCAGTGAGATGGCTACATGATTTCCTTTTCCAAATCAAGCTTTCTTTGAGGGATACTAAATGTGAAGTTGCTTGATCCCAAGGAGGAGTTGTTTGGTAATGAAAATTAAAAGAGAGTTGGAAATTACATTAGCAAAGAACTCATATCCAGATGACCGGATGTACCATTTTTCAAGCTGAGCAAGGTGCAGAACTTTTGTCAGCTCCCTTTAGTGAACCTGGTCCTAAATTCTATGGTGAGCCGGATGAACTTTCAAACGTTAAGCAGTAGAATTACACACCGGGTGGCTTTTCCCAAACACCCCCAATTTCAATTAAAGAGCTCTATTTGGTTTGAGTTTCCTCAAATGGTGCTCTTGTTAACACTCATCAAACACAGGAAAAATAAAACAGCAATTTAACTGTGCCCACAGTGTGAAAGGCTTGTGCAAATAATCAGCACATTTCTAACTGGTTAGTAATAGGCAGAGTGCAAAAAACAAATGACCAGATTTATACCAATGGGCAGGTCTGCGCGCAACATTACAGCCGAAATATATTCATTTACAATTTAAAGCAAGGCTTTTGGTGAATAATTGTTTACATAATAGTGAAGGGCGCTTGTGCTGCACAACTGGGATCCATTTACAATGTGTTAACCAAATAATGCATGTTTACAAAAGATTTAGAGTTTGTTTTTGGAGAAAGGAATCATGGTGCCCATGCCAACAAAAGCAGAGCAGTGTGTATAGTTAGTAAATCTTTTCTTAGCTGCAAAATTAGTGTCAAGTTGCCTGAGCCCCATAAACTATGTCAGTGTAAGTCACTCATTAAGTTGATGTGTGAAGGTAGTATTCTTAAACAGCAGGTTGCTCCATTCTGATTTTTTTTTAATCAGCCAAATAATGAGCTGAGGGTAGAGTTGCTTAACCAGGCCAAGGAAAAAAGAAAGCAGAATCATCTTAAAACGGCCATCCTGGATTTAATAGCCTACAACAAAACCCTAAGCAGGTCAACTTCATGGTTCAGCGATTCCTAAAAGCCTTGTCTACTTCGCCCAAGCTTATCGGTGACGGCTGGTGCATAAGCGCTCCCAATGAGGACTGATTTACAGCACAGAAGGGCTTTGTGATGACAAAGGGGGGCCAGGCTCCTCCAGTGTTTCCTGTATTTTCTAGATCCCAGAAGATGATGTGGTTCTGTGATAGGAATCTCTTACACTTTGCCACTGACATAAACGGGTCACAGTGCCTGCACAAGCTTACCCAGGAGAGGAGCAGCCCTGTCGCTTTTTTTCTAGGTCAGAGTCAGATTTTATCACGTCAGGCTATCTAACTGAATACACGCCATGTGCTGGGACCCAAACAGAGTGTATTAAAAATGAAACAGAAGGGGCCAGGTTTGTCCAGGCTAATGATGTACTACGGGGACGAGGCTCCAACATCACTGCAGGACAAAATGAGTTCTGTTCTCACAATGACAAAAGTCTGTCCTTCGGGGGAAGGGCGAACGTTGAAAGTATTGAAAATAAAACACAACACACACACATATACATGCAAATCGAGCTTAGGGCCAGGTGTATTGATGGTGAAGCATTATGTGGGCTAAATAGGCAAAGTCAGGTGGGTTCAAGTCTCCTGGCAGCCTGAGTTAAAGCAGAGCTATACAAACCAGAGCCCCGTCCAGACCTCGGGAAAGTGAATTATGTGTAATAACACTTACAGTTTCCTAGTACTATTAGATTTGCCTCCTTACATAAATGCTTAAGTTATGATAAAAAACAGGGCCGTGTCAGTTCCTTTCAGTCTCAGCACATTTGCTATTAGCATAAGAAATGCTGCTTATGGCAGAGCTAGTCGGGCTTGAAATTTCTGAATTAATGGATTTGATTTCCTCTTGAGACAAACCATCAGCCTTGCAGTAATGGAAATAGATATAGTTGGTAAAACAAATAAAAAGCTGGCATGCAGATAAAATGGGTTTCAGTTTAAAATAGTAATGTTGTAATTGAAGTGAACAATTACAGGGTTGCTCCTAGGCACAAAAGAAATACCATGAAAATGAAGTCATGTTTTTGTTAAGTATAGTCATTTCGTGAAAATGTAGAGCTGCAGATGTCATTGTCTGCCAAAGGGAAAACTATACTTATTCTTCCATACAAAGATCATTTAATAACATTTGGCTAATTTTAATAATAATTGCTAATATTAACCCTATACTGCACTGGGAGTTGGAAGACAAAGGCTCCCCGCCCCCCACTCTGCTCCTCCCCTTGCTTTGGGACCGTGCCAAGGCGAGCAGGATCTGGTAAAGAGCTATTGGCAATGAACCCAGCAATCCCCACCCCACGCCACACCAGCCGCTCTCTTTTTTTTAATGTCTTATTTCTCTGTCTTTGTCAAGCATCTGTTAGCAGAAATGGAGCTTGTTAGCTGGCAATTGAAGGTACGGGAGGGAGTAAGAATAAAAAGGGACTGGAAAGTAGGAACCCCAGGACAGGAAAACAGTCTCCGGAATGTTCACATCTGATCCTCTTTGCAGGGTTTTTTTTTTTTTTTTGGTCTGTTTTAACTTGGCTGTGAACCATATGAAAGTCAGAACAGAAACTTCCATTTTTAGAACTTGAACTCTTTTTCATGTTCGTATACACATCAACTGAGGCAGCCAGGGCCACAGCATGTCAGCAGAAACATAAGTGTCTCATCGACTGTGAAAAGGCAGTGATACAAATGCAGGGGAACAAAGTGCTGCGCTGGGTCCCGGCCCTCCCCTGCGCCCTCCCTCCTCTGCGTTTTATTGCATTGCAGGAAGAGACGTGTCCTGTGTTTCCTCCTCAGGTTGTAGTAATTAAAACAATATTGGAGCTCTGTGAAATTTTATTTGGAAATACACACGCTTTGTTCCCTGCAAAGCTGCCTGGCGCGCACAGCCTGTTTGTCTGGTTTGGCATCTTTATCCGAGGGTAGTGCTTTTCCCCACTGGGGCTGGAATCCTTTGTTGCTGTTGTTGATGATGTTGTTTTGCTATCACAACACTGAAGAAGCACGGAGGAATGAGAAAATGGAAGTCTCCCCCTTGCAAAGCACTGAGCTGTGACTTTTAAGAGCAAAGGTTAAATCTGTCCGCGGTGTCTCACAGCGAGCCTGGAGCAGGAGGACCTCTTCCTTGTTCACTCTGCCAGCTGGAGGCATCAGTTTCCTGAGGCAGCCTACCTGTGCAGTCACAGGCCACCTCCGGTCTGCCAAGCTGGGGCGACTGCCCGTCCCGCCGCCCAAGTCCAGCTCCTGCCCGCACGGAACAGATGTACGGGGAGCCGAGCCACAGCCAGAGTGCGGGGGAAGCAGCCTGTCTACATATGTCACTTCAGAGCCCCGCACAGAGATTTTACTGCTTTCTTCACACTCTCACACTTACATAAATACACCCACACGGTCCGGGCAAGCTCCCCAGACTCCCAAACGTTTCTCCTCCATTAGGAGACATTTTAAAACAAATTAGCACCCTCCTCAAAAGCCTATTGGCCTAAATGTGTTTATTACTTTGTTTGCTGTTTTAAAACTCCTCCTAATGGCTTAGCAGAAGACCAGTGCGCTCCAGTAGAATGAAGCCAGTGCTTGTCTGGTGCGGAATGCATGCATCTGACAAAGACTGAAATCTTTTCTTTTCTTTTTTTTCTCTTTTCCCCCTCTTGACACAGTGTTCAGTGACACATAAATGTACTTTTTTCTTTTGACAGAGTAATAAAAATCTCATTATCTCTGAATAGGCAGCAATTTCGTTATCTAATCTTTTTACCAAAAGGTTAGTTAATTAATCAGAAACAAATCCTGATTATTATTTCAATAGAATTAGAAAGACAAATCGCCCGCATGGCGTGTGGCTACCCGGCCAGCCTGCGGTTTCACCTGCTCGGGGCCATGCAGGCCCGTGGCTGTCGGCCCCTCTGAGCACCCGGGCTGGGAGAGGCAGCCAGCAGACAGCTGCTGGGCCGGCCAGCCTGCCTCTGCACTGATGCCTGTGATCCCATTACCTCACTGAATCGGTTACCAGGGTAACTGTTAAATTGCTGTGAAAGGCATGGTAATAAAGTAACCTGTCACATTGGCAATAAAAGGAGCAGAATTTTCCTGTTCACTGAACTTTGCAGCTCATCAATACTCACTTGATGGAGAAATTCACCACGACTCCAGGGTCAGCCACAGGAATCTTTCCATAAGGCTTCTGAAATGCAAAGGAAAGTTCATGTAAACACAAGGAAGGGGGACCTGGACGTGCATTCTTAGCTGCATGGAGCCAATGAGCCTCTGTTCTGTGGAAGGGTTATGGCAGCTTGAAGAACATCGGATTGTTCCCTTTGTTGTTGTTGGTTTTAATTTAAACTACGGTGGATAAAAATAACCTTTGCTAGTGAAAGACAGCTGTGATTAATTCAAAACTGGAAAACAAAGCACAAGGAGAAAAAATTTCTCCTTCCTAATCTGCTTTTTTCAGATTCTGTCTTATTAGCTGTTTTCATTAAAAGGTGGCACTTTAAAATCATTTGGCTTTGAACATTTGAAAAACAATGAGTGGAAAGCCTTAGATTTCACAAGCACGAGGAGTTCAAAACCAAGACCCCGCCCCCACTGCACTGGAGACAGGAGTGTGGGCAGTGTGCGTGGTGTGCCTCCCCCACCTCCTCCTGTAAATGCCCTTCAAGGATTTCTGTGCCACAGACTCTGGCAGTGACATTACCACGTGTGAGATTTGCTACATTTGATTGATATTCTTTGAGGTAGGAAATTCTAACAGCTAAATACTCACAGCACCAAACTAAAGAATAAGAAATAAGTAGAAAAACCTATTTATTTCAATTACATTTTGCAGCCAGACCTATGAACATTACATGGAAAGTGGGGTGTATCTATCTAGCTCTCATTATTAGGCATTTGCAGACTTCCTGCTTTTGACTCCATTTGGTGCTATCGCTAATTAGCTGGTGTTAACC
>PVJX010028610.1:0-23672 GCA_004027295.1 Dolichotis patagonum | reverse complement strand
TCTTGTTTTGTTTTTCTCTCTTTAAATAAAATTATAAAAAAAAAAGACTCAGCTTTACCTGGTGATGAAACCTGTGCCCATCCAGATTGTGCAGAGGGAGAGGGTGCTCAAGAGGTGCCACAGGAACTACAAAATGCTGCCAACAAGACTGTGAGTACAAATGGACTTCTAGGAAAAGTGACCGGCTGAGACCAAAAGAGAGAGCCGATGCAGATACCTCTAGAGTGGTATTCTGGCAATTTCATGGACTTTGCTCCCTGTGAAGGGAAAGTACACGGCATATGTTCTGGATGAGTGAAGACTCAGGTCCTCACATTCCTGTATTTACAAGCAGATGAGGTCAAGGGTTGGGGGTGCTGAGCTGGTAACTGCCAACCTGCCACTTCACTGTCTCAGGCCACTCCTTGTCCTAGCCCAGTTCTCTTCTATCTGCTCTGGCCCTGAGCTCTGCAGCATGAAGGTTGCTGTAGCTTTGATACCAACAGTCTAAGCAGTTTCAGTAACATGGCCAGGAGCTCTGATGAGGTGATATGCGAAGCCACGATGAAAACATGCACTGAGGTACCCAGTATGCCAATCTAGTTACTGCTCTGTGGTGAATCCACCCCATGACCCTGAGCCAGTAACTTCTGCACCAGATTTGTTCTGTAATACCTGAGCCTCTGCCTGCATGAACAGAAGTCCAAATGTCACTTCTGAACTTCCAGAAGTACTGTCAGTTACTCAGGGAGAAAACAGTTCAATGAACTAAGAAAGGCAACATCTTTCACTTCTCATCAGGCATTTTTTTCATCAGTACCAGGGATTGAACCCACAACCGTGAGCTTGCAAGGCAGGCACTTATGCTGCTTAGCTAAATCCCCAGCCCCTCACCAGGCATTTTGTAAACAGTAATTGGAACATCATTCCCACAGTGTCTAATGACCTGACATATTAAAGATGTTTTATACACATTCACCAATTGGCTAATATTGTGGAGCAATCTGTGCAGATAATATTAACATTCATATTTTGAGTACTGTCCTGTATATTATCTCCCTTAACCTTCTGTTATAAACAGGTGGATATTTTCATTCTCATTTACATAGGGAAAATACTGAGCTTGGAAAGGTTAAGAAAACTGACCAAGGGAACAAAGGGAAAAAACATTAGGGCCAGGAGAAAATCCCATGGCAGTGTGACTCCAGACCTTGACTGCTTCACTAAGATTTATTGACTCATCTGGAAATATTTACAGGTGGTTTAGAAAGAATAGCTGTTACCTGAACTGAAAAATAATCTGCTATTGGTCTATGCAAGGCATTCTCCTCCTCCGTTAAATTAACGTTCTAATAAACTTGGAATCCTCCACCATGGACCCTAATGCAGCTGATCACAGCTTCCTGTGTACAACTTATTGAGGATGGATGGATGGATGGATGGATGCCGCTCATCACACCCTTGTGCCCAAGATCCCTGTACCAGATTAATTCTTTGTATGCAAATTAGCGAAAATAGCTTTTCACAGGAAGAGAAAAGAACCCCTTTATGATATTATTCAGACTTTGGATGCTGCTTTCTAATGGGCTAAAGAAACCTTGCTAGGAGCCTCAGTGATATTTGTCTTGTAGTTGTTATTTAAACTCAAGGGCTGCTGATCATTTTAACAGACAAAGGAATGGATGAGGGTTTAACTTTCTAGAATCCAGATGCCGGTAGCCAAGTATCTCTTGATTTGTGGCAAAGGCCTGGCTGGCCTTTAGGGTAAGAATGTCTTAAGCCATTTTATGTGGTTCTGTGGACACTTAGCTGTTGGGTACCTACAAAAGTCCTGGAAGCCAGAAGAATTAACTTCCAGAACCAAGTGGCAAATACAGGAAGAGATGAATTTGGCTTAGCACTGTGGGTTTACCGAAAGCTTACTTGAGGCCGCAGGACAACACTGCTCATAGCCCAAAGCAAAGGAAGTCAGAGGATGTACAGCAGTCCTTGAACTGAATGTACAGTGGGCATAAGGGGCAGATCTTACAAAGCGTGGGAGAGAAGACTGATGTGTGCCAGTGTCCCCCTAGGAAATTCCCCGGAGTGAAACGATGGGTATGTCCACTTAGATTTCTCACCTGCTCAAAAGTATCAGAATTCTCACTGCTAGAAGTATCCTAGCCAACATCCCTGGTTTTTTGTTTGTTTGTTTGTTTGTTTGTTTGGTACCGGGATCGAACTCACGACCACATGCTTGCAAGGCAGGCGCTTATACCACTGAGCTAAATCCCCAGCCCCGCCAACATCCCTGTTAACGGATGAGAAAGTTGAGACCCAAGAAAGGAAAAATGACTTGCCCAAGGTCACACATGGAAAACAGCCAGAAATCTTGCCTCTCTGACTCACTCAATGCTCTTTTCAAGTCTCAGCATTAACCTAGTCTCACTCTTTGGCTCTGAGGAATGGTTGCACTGCTTCTCATCCTGGGGGACTTTAGTTGCTATCTTCAAGGCTACCAGCACCATCTCCTAGTGACTCTCCCTTAATGGTAGAGGCAGAGCTTGTCATCACTAAATTACATTTCATTAGCAGAAGCAGGGTGTTACATAGCCTGGGTTTTGCCTGAAGAAGCCTTGGGGATAATGTGGTACCAATGATCAGATACACGAGGAGGGGAATTACCAGACTCCTCTGTACTGCCAGTGAACACCGGTTCTCAAAGTGTGGTCTGTGCAACATCAGTGAGATGTGGGAGCTTGATATGAATAGGGCCTCACTCTGGACTCAGCCAGAATCTCCTAAGTAGGGCCCAGAAAACTGCTTAAGTTCCACACTCAATTCTGGTGCACTAGCTTGAGGGCCTGTGCTCCAAGTGCAGAGCTACAACAAGTGGATCAAATGAACAGGAAGACAGGGAAGGCCTGGTGATAGGGACCAGATGTGCTCACAGAGAGAGAGGAACTGTGAGGAGAAGCTCTTGGGGGGGAGAGTACTGCAGAGACCCTACACAACCCCAGTCTTTTTACATGATCAACAGGCCAGCATGAGATTGCTGCCCCTTTCTAGAATGCAGGCTCCACAGAGGCAAGCCTTTGGGGATATATTTCACCATAAACAACCTCAGTGCCTAGAGTAGGGGTTCAGATTATGAGCCAAATCTGACTCAGAGCCTTCTTTTGCAGAAACGACATTTTATTGGAACACAATCACACTCATTCAGTCCATGATTCTTTCAGACTGCAACAGCCAAATTGAGTCATGTGACTGACCATATGGCAGTAAAAGTAAAATATTTACCATTTGGTCTTTTGTAGAAAAAATTTGACAATCACTGATCTAGAATATTGCCTGTATCACAGCAGATGCTCAGTAAACACTTGATGAATGGATAAACTTCTTTCTCTGTTGGTGGGACAAACTTCTTTCTCTTTATGTAGGGGAGAATGTAAAGGTAGAGGGGATACAGACAAAGAATTCAACATCTAGCCTTGGATTTGAATTCTGGCTCTACTACCTACAAGGGTGTTACCTGCAAATTAGGTAGTCTTTCTATGTTTCACATGCCTCATTTGTAGAACAGCAATAATACTAGCCATTCGTGATCAGAGCACTATTGATGAAGGATCAAACTGCATTATACTGCACAGAAAGCACAGAGCCTGGTGCTTGTACCTACTGAATGAGGTTACCTAGTTGTTAAGAACTATGGAGATCTTCGGTGAGAGAGGCACAAATATGCAGGTTTGTAGACCATCGAGTGGGGCCATCAGAAATCCTGGGTTCTCCCTGGTTCTATTCCCAGGGATGAGCTCTCTGTAGAAGCAGGTAAAAGGGTGACCTCAGGGATGATTATTATTCCATCCAACATTCAAACTTGTAGAAAGCCTAGCAGTCAACCAATTTACATATGATGATCTTTAAAATAGTGAATAAATAAGAGTAACCTAATTGGGTGTAGACTTTTGGATATTTTTCGAATAGTGAAAAATGATCCTTCAAATTCTGTGGCATATTCCCCCAATGACTAACTGGATTAAACTGCTTGGGTGTCAAGGCTGAGCAGCCTGAGCACCGGGAACCCCTGGGAGCTTTCTGGTCTCAGAGGGACACAGTGGGACACTGTGGCCCACTTAATCAGCCCTGGTGAGCTCTCCAAGAAAAGAGTTTTCTCATATAGTAAAATATGGCTCCCTGATGTTTGGGTGATGGTGCTTTGCTTTTTTGTTTTCTTTCATGAACTCAACATAGCCTTGATGTTCCAGTATAAATCTCCAAGCCCTCCAATTCCCCAGGTGAAGAGAGAAATAAAATTAACAACGGGCAGGTACAAATCCACACCAGCAAAAGGGCGAGTTGGAGACATGTAACTCAATATCTTTTAGTCATACATTCATAGCTTCCTTGATTCTAAAATTTTGCAAATTAACCCACTTTACTGTTCCCACTGTATCAGAAGATTAATTTTCCTCACTCATGTCTAGAGGAATGTGGCAATTCCCAGAACACTCTGGGGTTAGACTGGCAAGAACATTTTTCACCTGTGAGAATGAGACCTCCAAGCTCACTTCTCCCCTCACACGCATCAAGCCCCATCTCCTGAGTACATTAGGAATTTCTCATCTCTACAATTTGTAATTCAGTATGGCTCTTGTTAGGCTGGGAGAATTTGCTGCATTTTTCCTAAGAAATAAGGGTTTATTGAAAAGTAAAACTGAAAAACTTTAGCCATATATATATATATATATATATATATATAGAGAGAGAGAGAGAGAGAGAGAGAGAGAGAGAGAGAGAGAATAGATAGATATAGATAGATGATAGATAGATAGATAGATAGATAGATATAGATAGATAGATGATAGATATTAGGATTTAGGGCTGTAACTCTTATCCAGAGCATCAACCGCCACATATGTGCACAGACAAATGCCAAGTTCTCAGCTGGGATACCTTCTCCCTCCTGGTCTTCAGCCCATGAACATCAGCTACTGGCCAATAATCAGATTGTGACCTGCCACAACACAGTCTACAATACCCACAGATTGTATGAGCCTCACTGGTACTCTAACATGCTGCTACATCCTTCCAGGAAGCACAGCACATGGAATAGGCTCCCATAAACTTTCACGAAACAATTCCAGTTCATCTGAGAAAAAATCGTTAAAGTTGTGAGAACCTCATAGGGCTCTAGAATAGTGCCAGGCCCCAAGCTCAAGGATGGGCTCAGCCAACTCGTGGTTCAAGTGAGCTAGGAGACCACAGATAGCTAGGAAGGGAGAAGAGGGTATCTCTCGCCTTCATCTCTCACCCAGCAAGGCTACAGGGGGACTGTGCCAAAGAACTTGGTCAACACTGACCGGGCAAGAAACACAAGTTCAAGTACCTGGCCTACTTCCAGCTGAGAATCTCACATTAATTCTCCAGTGGGTAAGAGGTCACTATTGGATACAGGTTCTTTTTTTCTGCCTAATTCCTGTTTTATTTAGCTCTGACCTCTAACTTCCCTATTTCTTTCTCTGCACATTTAACTCACATGAAATTTTTATTGTCCAAATAGGCTGCTAGTGTCCTTTCTGAAAAAAATAAAGTTTTTTGGAAATCATTTCTGTTAACACATAATAATCAAACATGCTGCTACATGAAGAAATAAAAGTCTGGTTTATATTTCTTCTGTTTTACTTTTCATCAAACTTCTATTTCTTGGAAAAAACAAATTAGTGGTTTTCACTGGGACATTTACATGCATGTGTGCGTGTTGTCTTGACCACATCCCTCCAAGAGGGATTTAATTGCGCCTAGCCATATGTTCTCTTTGCTCTGCTCTCATCCATGCAAATAAGTACAGATGTCTTCCAAACAACCAAGAGCACATGCAGACAAGTGGCTGGAGGCCCAGATGAGTAACACTCGGAGCTAAGCACAAAGCGAAGCATGTGTGCACAGTATGAAGTATTCATTCAGGGGAGCCCAAAGACAAACACCAATACAGGGGACCCATTCAGAACAGTGGGTGACAGCACTCCCAACGTGTGCCCAATGGGAAAGAGTGACTGAAGGCAGAGGTGAAGGCTGAGCAGGAAAGAGAAGAAGATAGGCGGGTGGGGTGATCCAGGGAGTATGAGAAATGCAGGGTGCACTGCTTGGATGAAACACTGGTCTTAGGTGTCTGTCCAGATTAGTTTGCCTTTCTGAGAGCTCATCGGACAGGTTTACTTCAGAACAAACCTGAGAAGGACCACTGCAGCGCTAGATACCACACAGGATTCTCTTACACAGGCTATAAGGGTGTTTTCTAATAGAATAGTGGGCATAACAGGGTGGGGGTCAGTGAAAAGGAGTTGTGGTTACCAGTTAGAGACAAAGCTTGAAATGCCCTGAGAGTTGCAGTTACTTGTCTGGAGCAGGGCTAAGTAGTGATGAGAGTTATGGGTTGCAGTTATGGTTTCAGGGCTTTATCAACCCACGTTTATACATTTGTAGCAGATGCACAAGCATAGAATGCGTGTGTGTAGGGGGAGTAATGTGACCTCTGTTCACAGACCAACGGGGGTTAGATTCCTTCAGTGACCACTACTTGTCATTTGAGTGCTCAAGCCAAAGTTTCCTCATTTATTAAAAGGGACGGTTGAATATGCTCTGAGTTACTACCGTACATACATGAGGTGTGCGAGCTGATAGCAGAGGCTTATCAAAAACTTGAAGGAAAGAGACACATGGAGAATTTACTTACCTGAACTAACTGAGATTCTCCTTAAAATTCTCCTCTCTTCATTTCTCCTTAAAATGAATAAAATGACAATCATGACTTCATATACTTGCCCTATCCTTCAGTATCTATGCACCATTTGAAAACCATCCACCCACCAATTGGAACCAAGGGGTAGGAAAGCCCAATAGAAAGGTGGGCTCTGAGTTGGAGGCTTGGATTGACACCCTCCTCACTCTTTACTAGCTGAAGGCATTTGGATCTGTTCATTAAACTCCATCACCTCCCAGCTTTCTCATCTCTAAAATGGAAAGGATAATACCTAACTCACACAGCTGTGAGGTTTGGATAAGATATATATACTAAAAGGGCCAGATCGAACTCTGATGCAATATATAAACCTACAAAATCATAACTATTATTCTCATCATGGGTCAACACAGGGCAGGGCAGAGATCCAGGCCAGCTCAGCAGCAATCTTAGTATTGTTTAGAATTCAAATTTGTGAATTACTTATTGAAAAAGGAGGTGATAAAAATTTAAAAAAGAAAGAAAAAAAAGGAGATGATATTTTATCATTGGTATTGTTAAGGAATGCCAGTGCATGGTGGTAATTTTTTTAAAAAATTGACATATCCATTTTATTATTGCTTTAAATTTCCTATAGATAACATATCTTTACCACCTGGACCTGAGACAAACTGTTCCCACCACCAACCCTTGCTTGGTGAGCACTGACTTACAAACCTGTGATAAATATCCAGGTAACAATCAGAGGTCATTAGCAGACTGTAAACCATTTAGAGAACTCCCTTTGGATTCTGCACATGAAATCAAATGGTTTTATTAAACAGCAGCAACCATCTTAACCCAATAAAAATTATGGAGTTTTTATATTCAAAGTTTTGTTATTAAAGTATAATATTTAGACAGAAAGGCATGCATACACTGTAGTTTGCTGAATTTTCATAAGCAAAACACATTTATGTAACAAGAACCCAGATAAATAAACACATGGCCAGAAGTCCACAAGCGTTTCATGCCTAGTTTCAGACATTGTCTCACCCCTATTTTTGTAAATAGGACTCGTATAGTAAACACTCATTTATATTTGGCTTCTTTTGTTGAAGATTCTGTTTGTTAAGATCGCACATTTTATGTGTGATTGTAGATGGCTAATTGTACAGTATGTGTGACTATTGCAATCTATTGATTCAACTATCTGCAGTATCTGAGTTCTCTCCAATTTATAGTTGTTATCAATAGTGCAACTATTAATATGGACTTTTTCGTGAATTACATACATGTTTCTGTTGGGCCTCCATGGAGGAATGGAATTGCCTAATCATTGCAAATGTGCAAGTTTAGCTTTAGGAGACACTGCCAGATGATTTTCAAAGTGGTTTCCAAAAGACTAATGTTAAGAATTGCATTGTCACCTCCAAATCTCCAAGACCTTAACACCAAGTGAAGTGACAGGCTCCAGGAGAAAGGCAAAAAATGAATGTGAGGCAGACAGCCTATTAGCATCAAAGCAGCTGCGATGAACATTCCAGGAACCACCTGGAAGAACGCAGGCTCTTCTTCAGATAAAATACTCAAAAGACTTTTCCCACAAGAGGCTCTGTCAGTAATTTTTAAAGTAACAAAGAGAAAAAAAGAAAGTAGGAAAAGAATCAAGAGAATTCAAACAATGCTAAGAAAGCAACCAGGTTTTAGAGAAAAGTTATGAAATTCAGAGGCCAATACTTGAAATCTGTAAACCACAAAATGAAGTGATCAGCCTTTTCTCTTCCAGACTATAAAAAAATTTCATTTAATATTGGACTTCTCAAAAATCATCTTGAGAAGAGCTAGAACATCTTCATCTCCTCACCTTACTTAGCTCTTCTTACAAATCTTTTACCTGTCAAGAGCTTCACTACCAAAACATAGTTCTCTCTCCTGAACTATAGACCCATGTGTGTCATCGATAGCTTACTGAGGCCACACCTGAAACAATACACCACACCTCTCTGGAACTCAGCCTTCCATCCCTTCACAGCCGTCCTCCCTCCAATGACACTCTGTCTCCAGTCTGCTTTCCGAAAATCCCTTCCACAATTGTCTTTCCCTTGGATGCCTGAAGCATCACACCTATGTCTCCCCGCTTTCCAACGGGTTTCCTCCAGATGTGTCTTTTCTTTATTGGTCTTTACTTTACTTTACTCCTGTAAACTATGGATCTACTATGTCATCCATCAACTTAATCTCTTGGAAACCTTTGTAATGTCCTCAGGTTAAAATCTATGAAAATTCAACAAAACCATTGGTTAATGGGAGTCCTTGCTCATTATCTAGTATGTTAGTAAAAGGCAATATCTTCTTATAGCCAGATTTGTCTTATTGAAATTTTAATTATAGTGTTTCATTAATAATCTTATATATAGGTTGGGTAATCCTTATTCAACATGCTTGGAACCACAGGTTTTTTGGATTTTGAAATATATGCATAAACATAATGAGATATTCTTGGAACAGGATACAAGTCTAAATATAAAATTTATGTGTGTTTTATTTATACCTTACCACACATGGCCTGGAGATGATTTTACATAATATTTTTATGTTCCTATGACCTGATTCGTGTAAATCATATGTAGAAATTTCTACTTGTGATATCATGTCAATGCATTTCCTATTTTGAATTTTTGAATTAGGGATGCTCAACCAGTATCTTATTTTATACATTTATAAGGTGATAGAGGATTAACTGGCTTAATCAAACTGACAAAGTGGTATATAACATAAAAATATTAAGAATTCTTCTATTAAATAATTCTCAATTGAGGTTAGATATTTATAGATGGGAAAAATATAGACTGAGTCTGAAAGACGGATGAATGAGCAGACAGATCACTTATTTAACTAAAGTACTGATTCCTTTTTAAGGATTCACAGGAAGCTACAGGTGATTTTTTACCTGATTCTTGAAAGATGAGTAAGGTTGGATAGATTTTGTTAACCTCACTCAACTCTCACCCAAATCTTAGTTTGCTTCTGTGACACTATCACAATCTAGTTCAGTCTCTCCCTGAGAGATCCGAGCCAAGAAGTGAGCACCCAAAGGTTAGCTGGAGTTAGGAATAGAGGGAAAAGGAAGAAAGATTTGGTAGATGAAGTCTCTTGGTAAAATGCAGGTTTGTTTTTCACAGATCTGAGTTAAGACAAGATGCAAAGGAAGGAAATACAAGACCATTAGGACCCATAGGCTGGAGTCACATAAAATAAAATAAAGACCCTTGATTTGAAAATCAGTAAAATGTGGATGCAGATGCACAGCTAATGATCTGTATACCATCAGTAAGTTATTTAATTTCTTTGAGCCTGTTTAGTCACAGGGAAACATGAATTTATGCCTGCATTTCAAGCCAGGTCTGGTAATGCATGTCTATAATCCTAGCACTCTGGGACACTAAGACAGGAGGATCACACGTTCAAGCCCAGCCTAGGCACTTAGTGAATTATGAGACCCTGTCTCAAAATAGAAAATAAAAAAGGGCTAGGATGTAGTGCGGTGAAAAGGCCTTGGGTTCAATCCTTAGTACCACAAAAATAAAAGAGAGAAAGCAGAAGAGAGAGAGAGAGAGAGAGAGAGAGAGAGAGAGAGAGAGAGAGAGAGAGAAAGGACAGAAAGACTCTGCATCTCAGAATTGTGAGAATCAACAAAAAATATGGGAGAGTCCTTCATGCAGAGTAAGTAACTGGTAGCTATCATATCTGAGTCTTTTCAGTTGGCCCAAAGCCAGCTCTGCTACCCTCTTCACTATTGAGACTCTAAACTTGATTCCACATTGTCTAGGCACAGTATAAATGGTTATATTTATTAACTTCTTCCTGTAGACTGGATCCTATGCTAAGTATTGTCTGTCTTAGTAGTTGTTGTTGTTTTGGTTTTTTTTGAGAAAGGTCTCACTATGTAGTTCAGGCTGATCTTAACTCACTACGTAACTCAGATTGACCTCCAGTTTACAGCAATCCTGCCTCAGCCTCCTGAGTTCTTTGGATTACAGGCATGTGCCACATGCCTGATATAAGAATGGTCTGTTTTTATTCCCACAAACACCTCAATAAACTTAGAAATCTCTCTTTACACATGAAGAAACTGAGGCTCAGAGATGTTGATATGATTTGCTCAAGGTCTTACAATTAGGAAATGATAGAACTGGAGTGTAAACTGAAGTATGGCTAACATTATAATCTACGCTGCGCTTTGTGCTACTTTAAGAAGACAGTCAGGGATCATTTTGTTGGATAAACCTTTAAGCCACAAGTATTGATGTTTGAGAAAATTTCAACGATGTTCTGCTTTAATAAACAGTGCCTTTAAACATCAAAATAAACAAAAGCAAAAAAGCAAAATAGTAGGTTGAACAAGTGAAAAAATTTTAAAAGGAAGATAATCAAAATAAGTACTTAATAACAGCAATCTTCTGGGTAGTGGAGAATATCACCATTACCCCCAGGCAACTGTAGGCACCAGTTACAGTAAGATTTGAGATATAATAGTTCTTCTTTAGGGTTTTGTGACCAGTCTCCTGAGATGGTGATAATATCTTCTCACACTATCCATACATCCCAGCATTTAGCAATGGAGCCCAAAATCATGAAGACTGGTATTTGTGTGGTGCTTTCAGGTTAGTAAACATTTACTTTAAAACTGCATCTCTTGATCTGACCCCGGGGTATGTATAGGGCAAAGGTCATTTCTATTCTCAGAACAGAATATTGAGACTCAGAGAATCAAGGTGACTTGATTCTCATTTCATTTCAATGAAATGAGAAACTCATGATTTCAGCTCCATCTTTTGAGCCCCTTTTCCAGTGTTATTTTTAATGCCATGGGTCATCTCCATCAGATCACGTCCAAATCAGAATGAATGAGACTGGAGCCCTTTGGAAGCACACTCCCAGATTTCTGGGGACTGTCTGGATTATGATGACAAATATGGAGGATGGACTAGAAGACAAAATGTAGTAATGCTCACAAAGGCAAAAATGCCCAACAATAAAAGAAAAGTAGCAGCTTTATTGAGAAATATTTCTTACACCATGAAATTCATCCTTTTACAATGTATGACTTTGCAAATTTTCATATATTCACAGTTTACATTCCTTGTGTGGAAATGGTACATGGGCACAACACATCTTAATTCCTTTTACATTTCTTGTTCTCTTCTGCCCTCCCCTTCCCCATCCCTTGATACCCTTTCCATTTGAGAAAGATAAACTTACCGGTTTTCTATTACCTATCTTTTATTTTGCTGTTTATTTATGGTTTGGGTTTCTCATATAAGAGATGCCATGCGATATTTAAGCTTGTGTGTCTAATTTATTTCACATAACATTATGGTCTCAAAGTACATTCATTTTCCTATAAATGATTCATTTATTTTTTTATGGAAGAGCATTCTTTATGGCATTCCACTGTGTGTAAATATCACATTTTTTTTATTCCATCCATTTGTTGAGGCTACTTTTAAGATTTAGCTGTTATGAATTTTGCTGCTATGAACATGGATATGCATGTATCATTGTAATATGATGTTTTCAGATCTTTTGAGAGTATTTCTAGAATTGGAATAGCTTGATCAAATGGAATTTCTAGTTTTAGTTTTTTGAATAATCTTCCTACTGCTTTCCATAGTTGTTTTACTAGTATACAAGTACATTCTCACCAACAATATAGAAGTATTCCTTTTTCCTTGTAACCTCACCAGTACTTGTTAATATTAGATTTATTGATGATGTCCATTCTTTCTGGGGTAAAATGGAATCTCACTATTGTTCATTTTAATTTTCATTTATCTGATGGCCAGTGATGTTGAACATTTCTTCATGTATTTATTGGTCATTTGTTCTTCTTTTGTGAAGTGACTATTCATTTCATTTGTCCATTTGTTACTGGTCTTCTATTTTGGGATGTCTAATTCACTTTGAGTTCTTTATGTAGTCCTCTGTCTGAGGAATAGCTGGC
The DNA here is from genome assembly GCA_004027295.1 of Dolichotis patagonum. Taxonomy (NCBI): domain Eukaryota; kingdom Metazoa; phylum Chordata; class Mammalia; order Rodentia; family Caviidae; genus Dolichotis; species Dolichotis patagonum. The sequence continues at coordinate 10,989 of PVJX010028610.1, read as the reverse complement.
AAAATTTTTTCCATTTCTCTGTGTTGTCTTTTCACTTTGTTGGTTGTTTCTTTTGCTGTGTGGAAGATTTTCAATTTGATATGATACTATCTGTTGATTCTCAGTACTGTTTCTTATGTAACTGGTTTTCTTTTCAAAAAGTCCTTACCTACACCTATGACTTCAAGAGTTTTACCTATTTTATCTTTTAGCAGGTTACATATTTCTGTATTAACATTTAGTTGTTTGATCTTGATTTTAGTTTAGTACATGGTGAGAGATACGGGTCTAGATTCAATCTTCTGAATGTGGATAACTAGTTTTCCCACCATCTCTATTAAAAGGGCTATCTTCCCTTCAGTGTGACAGTTATCTGTGGTGCCAACTTGAATATGAAATACCCATCTGATAGGCTTAGCACAGTTCTGGGTGTGTCTGGATGATGGACTCACTGAAGATAGAAGATTTCCTGGGCATGAATGGTACCAAATATATATACATGATTATATATATATTAAACATATATGATTATATATATATATAATCATATATAATATATATATGGTACCAGAAGTGGGGTTGTTGCCATGACATGCCTGACTATTTGGTTCATAACTCTTTGGAACTGGCTTCCAGAGTTTGGAAACGTTTGGAGAAACAGGCTACAGAAACAGCCCTAGAGTGCTGCAAGCCAAGCTTCATTAGATATTCTGGTTGGAGCTCAGTAGACCAGGATGCTGGTGAAAATGTGGCTGGCAAAGACTGAGCTCAGGAGACTTCAGTTGGAACAAGGACTGCATTGGCTATTGGATTCCATGTCATGTGTGTTATACTTTAGCAAATAATTTGTCTAAATTTTGCTCCTGTCCTGAGGCATTTCAGGAGACTGAAATTAAGGGCAGTGGACTAAATAATCTGGCAGAAAAAATTTCAAGATAATCTAATATTGAGGCCATGGTATGGCTACTGTTTGGGGTTTCAGCCAGCTCTACTTTGAGAATCAAGAACAAACGCAGCTAAAGAATTTTAAAAGTTTTGAGTTTCACCAGACAGGAAGCTCCTATAAAGTTGGAGCCTTCAATGATTGCCTGAAGATATCAAAAATCAGTAAAACTTCACCCTTGGATGACTCAAAATTGCAAAAGTGAAAGACTTTGCTTTGAGAAGAGAGCCCAGGGGACTGTTCTGCAGCTGGCAGGAGACCCTGGCATCAGCCACATGGTTCTGGCTTTAGGTACATAAAGAATGCAATAGTTATGTGGTCAGGAAGCAAAGCTTTCACTAGGATTTCAGAGGAAGACCTGAAGATCAGTGCATGGACAGAGGGTGAAACCATGAAGGTAAAGCCAAAAGTGTAGTGGAGGTCCCAGGATGTTGGGAAAGCCACAAATGGGGCTCATGTGAGGAAATTGCTAGGAGTTAGCAAAGTTAGCCCAAGAAAAAAGCCATGAAGGCTCAAACCATAGGGCAGGGCCACACAATTCCTTTGGAGTTCACCTCTTGCCAGATTGCTGTGGCTTGGATATGAAACTATTGGATTTAATGCTTACCCTGCTGGATTTTGGTAGTGCTTTGGTCCCATCCCTTACTACCCTCCTTTTGAGATGAGAATGTTTACCCTGTGCCTTTGTATGTTGGCACTGTTTAACTTTCTTTTTGTTTTTCAGGGACTTGCAACTAAGAGTTTGCCTTAAATCTCAGAAAAGACTCTGGACTTGAATTTTTTGACAATGCTGAAACTGTCAACTTTGGCAACTTTTAGAGATGGACCTCTTTTCATAAGGGATTGTGCATGAGTATTTTGGGGGTCGGCGCAAAATACTGTTTTATGTCTGGATATTCCCCTCCAAAGCCTCATGTGCTTACAGGCGGGGCTTTAGAGATGTGATTGGATCACAGAGCTGTGATACATTTCAGTCCACTGATGAGTTTATACTTAAATGTGATTTGGGAGGAGAAGCCTGATTGGAGGAGGTGGATCACTGGGAGTGTGACATGGAAGGATATATCTTCTTTCTTCCTCCGTTGATTCCTCTCTCTGTTTTTCAGCCATCTGCTTTCAGACCTCTTTCTCCTCTGCCATGCCTCTCTGTCCTACTGACCTGCCATGAAGCCAGCCAGATAGGGACTGACATTTCTAAAAGCTATGAGCCATAATAAACTTCTTTAGTTTGTGTGTGTTTGGTGCTGTGCCACAGCAATGAAGAAGGTAACTAAGACATCCAGTGTAATTTTTTTATCTCCTTTGTCAAAGTTCAAAAAGTTAGATGTGCTTAGAATTGTCAGATCAAAAAGTTGAATACGGTTGGTGTTGTTTGTGCATCTTCTATTCTGTTCCATTGATCTTCATGTCTATTTTTGTGCTAGTATTATGGTGTTTTTAACACCACAGATTTGTAATATAACTTCAAGTCTGGGACATATGTATGCCCTCTATTATGCCTTTGTTACCCAGGATTGCTTTTGCTATTCTGGATTTTTCTGGTTCCAGATGAATTTTAGGATGTTTTTCTCCAGTTCTGTAAAGAATTCTGTTGGCGGTTTGATTTCTGGTATACCTTTATATCAATTTTGGAATTATGCCCATTTTGCATATATTGGTTCTGCCTATCTAGGAACTGAAGATATCTTTCTATTTTTAAATGTCCTCTTCAATTTCCTTTTTCAGACTACTATAGTATTCATTGTAGAGGTCTTTCACCTCCTTAATTAAATTAATTCTTAACAGTTTAACTTTTCTTGGTGTTATTGTGAATGGTATTTTTTTCTAAATTCTTTCTTGATGGGTTCATTACTGGTATACAGGAACACTGTTGATTTGTTGTTGTTGTTGTTGATTTTGTGCCTTGCTATGTTGCTGGATTTGGTTATTAATTCTAGGAGTCTTTTGATAGAATCTTGGATTCTTCTATGTAGAAGATTATGACATAATTTGACTTCTTCCTTTCTGATATATGTCCCTTTTATTTCTTTTTCTTGCCTAATTGCTTTTGTTAATGATTCAAGTATTATGTAGAAGAAGTATGGACATCCTTGCCTTGTTCCTGATTTTAGAGAGAAATCTTTCAGTTATTCCTCGCTAAATATGATGTTGGCAGCAAGTCTGTTGTAAATGGTTCTTATCAGATTGACATAGAATCCTCCTATAGCTTTTATTTTCAGTATTTTTAGCATGAAAGGATTTTGGATATTTTCAAAGGCTTTTTCTGCATCTGTCAAGATGATCATGTGACTTTTGTCCTTGCTTCTGTTTGTTATACATTATATTTATTGACTTGTATATGTTAAAGCATTCTTGCATCCCTGAGATGAGACCTAATTGGTCATAATGCAGATATTTTTGATGATTCATTGCATTCTGTTTGCCAGTGGCTTCTTGCAGATTTTTGCATCTATATTCATTAAAGAAATTGCTCTATAGTTCTCTTTTTTGGTAGGATCCTTGTCTGGTTGTCTTGTAATCAGGATAATGGTAGTTTCATGGAATGACTTTGGAAATACTCCTTTCTTTTCAATTTCATTAAAGAACTTTAAGAGTATTAGTGTTGGATCTTTCCTGAAGTTTTTGTAGAATTCAGCAGGGAATCAATTCAGACTTGGGTTTTGCTTATTTAATAAGTTTTTTCTTACTGCTTAATTTAATTGCCTATCATTAGATTATTCAAGGTTTTTAAATCTTCTCAGTTTAGTTTGGTGATTCATATGTATCTAGGAATGCATCCATTTCTCATGAATTCTCCAATTTATTGCACATAGCTTTGCAAATTTAATTATCATTTTTACTTGACAGTGTTCATTGTGATTTCACTTTTTCACTTCTACTTGAACTGATGTGGGTCTTTTCTCTCCTTCTTCAGTTAGATTGGCTAAGATTTTGTCTATTTCATTTACTCTTTTGAAGAAACAACTCCAATTCATTGGTTCTTTGTACTGTCCTGATGGTTTCAATTTCACTGATTTTTGCTGTGATGTTTATAATATTTTCTATTGTAGCTTTACATTTGGATTATTCTTATTTTTCTAGGACCTTGAGGTGCATTGTTAGTATATTTATTTTGGCTATGTTTTTGTGATATGGGCATTCATAGTCATAAAATTTCCTCTGAGGACAGCTTTCACTGTATCCTATAACTTCTGGTATGTTGTACTGGCATTGTTATTTAGGTCTAGAAACTGTCTTATTTTTCCTTGATTTATTTTATATACTATTATTTATTTAAGAATATATTGTTTAGTTTCCACGCACTTGCATAGTTTCTAGGTTTTCTTTTGTTGTTGATTTCTAGTTTCACTGCACTATTATCTGATAATATGCACAGTATAATTTCAACTATTTTACATTTACTTAAGCTTAGCTTATTGGCTATTGTGTGGCCTATTTTGGAGAAAATTCTGTGTGTTTCTGGGAAGAAAATGTATTCTGTTTTTGTTGAGTGGAACACTAAAGATTTCTGTGAAGTACCTTTGTTCAAAGGTTTTATTCAACTCTAATATTTCTTTGTTTATTTTTCCCCCATTGATCATTGTATTTGTGATAGTGAGGTATTGAGGCCTCCCACTACAACAGTGTGTCTTGCTCTTTATTGCTGAAACAAAATACCCAACACTGAAAGTTAAAGATAGGAGATTTATTTGGCTCACTATTTGTAGGGTTTTCAGTCCATAATCAGCTGGCTTCAAGACAGGGTGGCATGGCAAAGGGGCATCACAGAGAAGAATAATTCACAGCAAGCAGATAGGAGAGAGCACATTAGCCCCTTTTCTGTCCTTTTATCTCATGCAGGCTATGTGTTCTAGGGCAGGTGAAGCACTCAGGCACGGTTGCTGTTTGTTTAATGTCCCCCACAAAACCTCATATGATCATGGGAGATGGGCCTTTCTAGAGTGGCTGAGTCCAGTGTTTATGATTGGTTCTTTGTCTACCTCTGGGATTAGTGGCATGAGTGCTGCACCTGCCCAGGGACCAGTAACCGGCATATAATATAAGGGAGGGAAAGAGATGTGCCTTCCCCCTTTGACCTTTATGCTCTTGCTGCTTTTAGAATCTGCCCCAGTCATCATGAATGGCTGCCTCTCAGCCACACCACCCTGCCTTGGAGCCAGCTGAGTATGGACTGAAACATCCAAACACTGCAAGCTAAATATACTCTTCCTTACTTCATTTTGGGTGCCAAGTATTTTGTCTTAGCAATGAGAGAAAAGTGACCAAGACATGCCCTTAATCTTAGCCAACATATCCCAAACCAATCAGTGGACTGATTTAGTAATCACACACCCTTGATCCCAGCACCACACACTCTAGATCCAGCCATCTCTGAAAAGTGGCTCCTGTGACTACATAAGGCTCTGAGAGGATACCTAGACATAAACCATAACATAATATTTATGTTTAACTGGTCTTTTATGTCCAGTAGTACTTGTTTTATTAGGGAAGGTACACCATTGTTTAGTGGATATATGTTAATAATTGTTATAACTTCCTACTTTATTTTCCCTTAACCAATGTGTAGTGAACTTTGTGTGTTTTGTTCAGTTGGCTTGAAGTCCACTTTCTCTGAATATAGGATAGCTATACCTGCTATTTTTCAGGTTCTCAGTGTATAGAACATTGTTTTCCATCCTTTGATTTAAGTCTATGAGTTTCTTTCTGGGTTAAATGTGTTGAATTTTGTTTCTTGTTCTATTTTGCCAGTCTGTATGTTTTGATTTGGAAAATAGGACTACTCAGAGGGAGAATTATTACTGATAGCTGTTAACTTATTCCTGTCATTGTATTATTTCCCTGTTGCTGATTCTTTCTCTTCTTATCCACTTGTCTTACCTAGTGTATTTATTCTATTATATCTTTTGTCATTATTAGATTCATTATCTCTTTCTAGGATATCCTTGAGAATTTTTGGGAGTAGTAGTTTGATGATGATGAATTTTTGTCATTGCTCTTTATCATGGAAATATCTTATTTCTCCATTAGCTTTGAAAGAGACTTTTTTAGGATCTATCATCTTTGGCTGAAAATTATTTTCGTTTATTGCTTGCAATATTTCACTACCATTTCACTACCAAACTCTACCATTCTTTAAGATTAGTGTTGATAAGTCTAATGTAACTCCAATGATTTTATCTTTATAAATGATTTGTTGCTCTTCTCTAACTGCTTTGAAAGTTCTGTTCCCGTGTTGGACTTCCGGGATTTGAACTATGCTGTGGTGTATGAGTGTCTTTATTCAATAGTTGCAGGGTCCCTTTGCTCACGTCTATCTATGGATGCTGTTCTCATTCAGTATCAAATCTCTTGGTTAGTCCTCTCTTCTGCTACCCTGTACCAAGGGGATGCAAAATATATAGCTAACTTGGAGTTTGTGAATGGTTTCACCCTTGCTTGGGGTACAGGGTGGGGACACATCTGTTGCAAATCTGCTTGCTCACATCAGGTTATATGTCTATGTATTATTCCAGAACCATGCTGTCTTGGTAACTGGAGCTTTGTAATATGTTTTGAAAGCAGGAAACATAAGGCTTCCAACTCTGTTCTTATTTTTCAAGATCATTCTGGCTGTTCTGGGTCACTTGGTTTTCCATGTGAAGTGTAGGACCAGTTCATTGAAATCTAAACCAAAAAACTAAACCAAAACAAAATGATGGCTGGAATTTTGAGTGGAAATTCACAGAATCTGTAGAATCAAGTTTCTATTTAATTTAAGCTGAAGTTTTGGTTTGCTAGTATTTTGTTAAAACTGTTTTTACAGATGCATCTTAACTTAGAGTTATGTCCTGATAATATCATTATAGTAAAAAATACCTTAAGTCAAAAATGCATTTAACATATGTAACATGCCAAACAACATAGTTAACAACACAATACACTGTAGCATGCTGGATGTTTACTCTTTCAATCAACTGACTGGCGGTTATGGCTCAGTGCTACTGCTTAGCTTCAAAATAGAGTATCAGATGCATATTGGTAGACTGGTAAGAGATCAAACTGCAAAATATAAAGTATGGTTTAATAGAAACTCTAACATATTTAGTAGAATGTATATTGTGTTCATAAAAGTGAAAATTGTAAGTCAAACAATTATAAGTTGTCTATATTAATGAGTGATATTGGTCTATAGTTTTATTGTGATATCTTTGGTTTGGCTATCAGCGTAATACTGGCCTCATAGAATGAGTTGTGAAGTATTTTTTTTGGTTTTGAAGCATATGTGAATGATTTGCCTTAATTTTTTATTTGCTGTAATTATTTATTATACTTCACCAGTGAAGCCATCTGGGATATGGCTTTAGAATACGGGTTTAATCTTTTATTAAAAATCTTCAGGCCAAGGATATAACTTAGCAGCACAGAGCCTATCTGAGGTCATGAATTCAATTCTTGGTACCAAAAAATAATCTCTCTAGATTGTATATTTTTGAGACAATTTTAGTAGTTTATAACTGCTTGTGAATTTATTCTGTCTTATCTAATCTGTCAGCATACAATTGTTCATGATATTTTCTTATGATCCCTTTTATCTCTAGAGGGTTGGTAGTGATTTTAATAGTTTGTCTTTTTTTCCCCTTGTGGTTATTCTAGCTAAAGGTTTGTCAATTTTGTTGATATTTTCAAAGGACCAACTTTGGGTTTCATTGATTTGTCTCTGATTCTTTTCTATTTCATATTACATTCATTTTCCTCTGGTCTGTATTATTTCCTACCTTTGATTTGAGATCTTTCTTCTTAAACAATGGTTTACAGTTGTGAGTTTTCCTCTAAGCACTGTCTTAGTTACATCCATAAGACTTGGTGCCCTATGTAGTGGAGAAGAGAAACAAGAAGCCAATTTGCCCTTCTTATGAGCCAGCCAGTGCACCTGCTGGGAGACAAAGAAACTCTACCACCACCTCCCCTCCCTAGGCAACTAGTTGATCTGGAGAATTGCAGGCTGAGTTGATGGCAACTGAGGTACAAAAAAAAACTTAATTCTTGCATGTGTGATTGACTTTGCAGGCCTGGGGCAGGCAGTCTGAGCATCTATTAGGAAGATGACAGTATGTCATATGGCAACTGTGGGAGATTTCCTTCTGTCATGTTTTTGAAATCCAATATTGCTCTCACTGTTTTGTTTTATTCCATTTTATTGTTTTTTTCTTCAATGTTTTGTTTTGATTGGTTTTATTCTGTTCTGTTTTGTTTCATTTTATTATGTCTGATGATATGGGCACCAATTTTGAAGATAACAAGAGACATTATGGTAATCATTGTTGATTTTCCTATTATCCTGTTTTGAAGTCCTGTATTGCTTTCAGTGTTTTGTTTCTAACTTTTTTGTATGTGTCCTTTTAAGACAGGGTTTCACTATGCAATTCAGGATGGACTTGAACTAACTTTGTAGCTTAGGCTAGCCCCAAACTCACAGCAATCCTCCTGCCTCAGCCTCCTGAGAGTTGGGATTGCATGCATAAGCCACAACGCCTGGCTCACTGTTTTGTTTTGATAGATTTTATTCTGTCTTTTATTATTTTTAAAATCAGATTTTAAAAAAGATTTGGTATGTTGTGGTTTTTTCCTATTCATCCCAAAGTATTTTCTAAACTTTCTTTGTGGTTACTTTTTTAATCCATTGGAGAGCTGGGAGTTCGCTTTTTAATCTGTGCAAAAGAATTACTTTCTCTAATTTCCTTCTGTTGATTTCCAGTTTCATTTCATTGTAGTCAGAGAGGATATTTTGTATTATTTCCATCCTTAAAAGGATAGAAATGTGCTTAAAAGCTCTTTGGAGTTTATTTGTGGCATAACACATGATCTATTTCCAGGAGAATATTTCAGGTGAGATTTAGAAGAGTGTTTATTCTGCTGTTAACATGTCTTATGGATGTCTTTTAGTTCTAATTGGTTTATAGTATTAATTTTAATTTCCTCATTAATCTTTTGCCTAGATATTTTATCAATTATTGAAATTTGGAATTCAAGTTTCTACCTATTATTAAAGTGCTTATTTCTTCCTTCAATTTTGCTAACTTTAGCCTTATGTATTTTGGGCCTTTGTTATCTGGTCCAAGTGGGTTTATAATTACTGTTTTCTTAATGTTGCTGCTTCTTCTTCTTCTTCTTCTTCTTCTTCTTCTTCTTCTTCTTCTTCTTCTTCTTCTCCTTCTCCTTCTCCTTCCCCTTCTCCTTCTTCTTCTTGTCTTTTTGAGGCAGGGTTTCATTATATAGTTCAGGCTGGCCTTGAACTCACTATGTAACCCAAGCTTTTTGAACTCACAGTGATCCACCTGCCTCAGCCTCCCGAGTGCTGGGATTACAGCGTGTGCCACCACTCCTGGCTTTAACAGTTGATTCTTTTATTATAAAATATACTTGTCCCTATTACACAGGGTTTCTTTGTGTCTCAAGGTCTATTTTGTCTGACATTGATATGGCCACTCCAACTGTCTTTTGTTTTTGCTAGTTTTTTGGCTGTGTGTGTGTGTGTGTGTGTGTGTGTGTGTGTGTGTTGATACAGGGTCTTTTTGAACTCACAGCTACCCTCCTGCCTCACCCTCTCAAGTTCTGGCATTACAAGGCATGTGCCACCATAGCCAGCTCCAGCTCTCTTCTGTGTACTATTTTTATGCTATATATTTTCCAAGCTTTTACTTTATACATGGTTTTAAATCTAAAATGTATCTCTTATAGATAGCATATAGTTAAATTAAGATTTTTAAAAATTCATTTGCCAGTTCTTGCTTTGTCATTGTAGTTTAGTTTATTATGTGTAAGTAATTATCTAGGTTTTAATTTTTTTTTGCACATTATTTGTTCCTCTATTCCTTCAATTGCTTCTTTTTGTGTGAAATATTTTCTGGCACAATATTTTCCCTTGCTCTTTGTGTGTATGTGTGTGTGTATTTTCTTAATGGCTCAGGTGGTGATGACAGAATTTTTTAAATTTAAAATGATCTGCAGTTGGTCCCAGACTTAAGATGGTTCAGCTTCCAATTTTCACCTTCATGATAGTAGGAAAGCAACATATATTCAATAGAAACCACATTTCCAATTTTGATCTTTTTTTATCTAGGGATATGTAGAATACTGCCATGTGATTCTGGGCAGCAGCAGTGAACCACAGCACCCAGCCAACCCCTCAATCATAACAGCAAACAACCAATAGAGTGTACAACACTGTCAGTGTTGTTAGAGATATTCAATAGATTATTTGAGATGTTTTTTCTTTTTTTTAATCTTTTAAAATTTTACTCAAAGAGAAAAAAAAGCAAAACAGAATAAAGGGTAGCAACAATACAGAATTCCAAAGGAAAAAAAAGAACAAAAAAACACTAAGAAATCACTACTTGATAAATTATATACTGTCATCTTGGAAACAGTTGTTCAAGTTACAAAATTAAAGCATACAAAGTAGACATTCAAACAGTGAGACTGCAAAAAGTTCTGCTCAATGATCTAACAAAAACTTAGTATTATAGTCATCTAACACACTTAGTAATATGGTCATCTAACACACTTAAACATACATGCAGTTATATCCTTTAGAGCATTTGCTTTTCCTCTCTTTTTTGCAGTAGCAATTACACATTTTGGGTTTTATTACTCCTACATTTCTTATTACTTTTTACCCTAGAGACACAATTTGCCATTTATAAATATGATTCTTATTTATTCACTAATGAGGAGAGTCTCAAGTTGTCTCTATTTACCTATGAAGGCCTCAAGATCATCCTTCTTCATAGATGAGTAATATTCCATTGTATAAAAATGCCACATCTTTTTCATCCACTCTGTGGTTGATGGGCATCTTGGTTGTTTCCAAGATTTAGCTATTACAAATTGTGCTCTATGAACATGGGTGCACATATATCACTGTGATACGACCTTTTCAGTTTTTCTGGGAAAACCCAGGAGGGGAATAGCTGGATTGAATGGAGATTCCAATCCTAGTCTTCTGAGAATTCTCCATACTGATTTCCATAGTGGTTGCAGTAGTCTACACTCCCACCAACAATGGAGCAGTGTTCCTTTTTCCCCCC
>PVJX010028609.1:0-18194 GCA_004027295.1 Dolichotis patagonum | reverse complement strand
TAAGCTAGAGCGTGGGAGAGAATATCTGTAAACTAGTGTCTGAGGAATGACTAGTATCTAGACTACATAAAGAAATTTCCAAACTCAGTATCAAGTCCACTAGAAATGGCCCAACCTACATAAAGACATTTCACCAAGGAAGTCATAGATAGTAAATAAGCACAAAAAGACGTTCAACACTGTTAGTCATCAGAGAAATTCAAGCTAAGATCATGAAAAGTAAGCTGGGCATAAGGGCACATGTCTGCAGTACCAGCATCTAGGAGGCTAAGGCAGGAGAATCACAACTTTGAGGCCGGCCTGGGTTACATAACAAGACACTGTCTCAAAAATACTTCACTATACTCCTATCAGAATGACAGTGAACACACATGGATGCTAAAAATGAAGAGACTAGCTCATGCATTGCTGATGACAAGGTAAAACAGTACAGCCACCCTGGGAACCACTTGGTAGTGCTGCCCGAAAGAGTTACTACCATTACATGGTTTGCTAAGTTACTTGGGTGGCATTTGCCTCAAAGGAATAAAAACCCACATTCACACAGAAAAAACTTGTATGCAAATGCTTATAGCTGCTTGACTCTCCACATCAGAACACAGGAGACAGCCTGGGGTCCTTCCACAGGTGAATGGTTAAACTGCCACATACATGTGAGGAACACTACTTAGCAACAAAAGAGAATAATACACTGCTTAGATGAATCTCTAGGAAACTATGCAAGTGAAGAAAAACCACCCAAAAAGTTATTTACTGTGTGATCCATTTAAGTAACATTTCTGTCTCATATTTTTAAATTTATTTTATTTTTTTGGTACTGGGGATCGAGCTTGTGACTTCACGCTTGTAAGTAACTTTTTTTTTTTTTTTGGTGGTACTGGGGATCGAACTCATGACCTAAATCCTCAGCCCTGTAAGTAACATTTTTGACGTGACATCTTAAAATAAGAACTAAAATGTGCTGAGGCTATAGTTCAAGGCCGTAAATTCAATCCCCAGCACCACAAGGAGAGACAGAAAGACAATATTTATAAACAGTGGCAATACCTGCAACTCTTATTTATTTACTGGTGCCAGGAACCGAACTGATAACCTTGTGCCTGCCAGGCAGGCACTGGCCCACAACTTTAAACTGTAACAAAAAGGATGGATTGAGGGATACACAGTTTAACAGATATGTGACAACGGAAACACAGCAAGGTGTTAACAGTTGTAAAATACAGGCAATGGGCATATGGGTACTCGCTGTGGAATGCATTAAGTTTTTTGAATGTCTTAAAGGGTTCAAAATAAAATGCTGGGAAAACATACATACCAACAAAACAGTTGTTTCTCTTCTTCTCCAGAACTTGACTTATATTTCTAATACTACACAGTGAGAATTTATTGTTGTTCAGTTTGTCCCCAGATGTAGCTCTGGCATACATGATGTAATTGCCGTTTTCTTTCTGTCCTAAATTCTTAGATTCTCCTGGGGTGCACTCTGTTCCAGAATCATGCTGTCAAACAGAATACGGAGTTACATAAACAGGAAATCAAAGAAGGTTTTCAGGTCATCTGATTAAATACAGTTTCTCATCAGAGGAACAAAAGAGGCCACGGATTCCGTCAGAAAGGGCATCACAACCGTTTTAGATTATGAGCAGGAAAACGATTTTCTGTGTTAGTGGCCACTGTCTTAGAAAAGGAGGGAAATCATAGAGGTCTAGTCAAAACAACTTACAGCTTTGTAAGCAGGGACTAGAACTGAGGGCAAACTGTCACAAAAATCCATTAAACATTTACCTTTAAAACTAGTCATAGTAAGAAACTTCAAAACAGGGCCGGGGATTTAGCTCAGTGGTTTAAGCGCCTGCCTGGCAAGTGTGAGGTCATGAGTTCGATCCCCGGTACCAAAAAAAAAAAAAAAGAAACTTCAAAACTACATATTCTTCAGATTCCATGCTCAACTGCCATGTTCTGACTAGTTCAAGGGAGACAAGTGGTGAAAGGGAAAGGGAACAAAGGCGCCTAGCACAGGGCTGTGTAGAATAGGAATCCACCTGTGCTCAGAACTAGTACCAAGGGAAAATAAATGTGCAGACTGCAGGTACAAGCACAGTGCTCTGGGACCGGGGATATACCTCAGTGGCACAGCACCTGCCAGGCAAGCACAAGGTCCTGAGTTCGATTCTCGACACCAAAGGAAAAAAAACACACACACATAATGATCTATTTTTAAATGAATTTAAGAAAACTCCAAGCTGGGCATAGTGGCATGCATCTGTAATCCCAGTACTTGGGAGGCTGAGGCAGGAGGATCACAATGAGTTCGAGGCCAGTCTGAATTACATAGCGAGATCCTGTCTCCCAAAAAAAGGAAAACTCCAGACAAAAGATAAAAATATTGCTTTTCAGAACACAGGAGACAAAGTTCTGTGTAGCAGTGAGTATATATGCTGAGTGCTTTTGGTTTTGATAGATTTCATTTAAGTATCAGAGCATCAAAGCATAGCTCCCTGAATTTTGCCAAAGTAAAAACACTCATATGCATAATCAAACCCTGTCTCAAAAAAAATTGAAAAAAAATCAACTGCATACAAGTCCAGCAACAGACCACCATCAGACCCTAGCAGCCCCTGCCCCTCTTGAAATATGCTTTTAAACAAGCAGGGCTCGCAAATCATTGGGTTCTAAAATCTTGTTTTCTTTTTTTCCTTTCCTCTTTTTTTGGGGGGAGGGGGTACCAGGGATCAAACTCAAGACCTTTCACTTGCCAGGCAGGCATTTTGTGCCACTGAGCTAAATCCCTGGTCCAAAACGCTTGTTTTCAATATTCAACAGCACTGTCTACGGAGAAGCAGAGTGGCCGGGGCAGTCCACTCAGTCACCTTCCTTTTTCCACTCCCCACTAGGAGGCAACGACCTGTGTTAAAACTGTGGCCTGTGCCATCATCTTTATTCTTCCTGATACCTCTTGCTTCTCCCCTGAACCTAGAATCAGATTTAGGAGCTCCACTATCCTCCAGTATTACCTACCTTTATGTCTTCAGTCTATCTAATGCAGTTTGGCATCTGATAAAGTATGGCACCAGCACTACTTTCACCACTAAAATTTTAGGAGAGAAAATCCCAGTACCGCACAACCCTTGATGTCATCGCAGAATACCTTGCCACCTTTCAAGTCAATTAACAGTGTCCAAAGCTACATGGAGGAACTAGAATTCACTGTTCCAGCCCTAAGCCTTTCATATTCCACAAGGGCAGCAAATTTCCACCTTTCTGCCTAGCAGACTTGGAGACTTGCTTAAACACATCAGGATGGAGCTCATTAGCAGCTGCAGGAGGAGAAGGGGCTGTGGATAGCACCTCCACTGCCACCCTCAGATAAGGGACTCAAACAAACAGACAAATCAACAGAACAGAAAAAAAGGTCACTTTGACTGGACCACCAAGACATGTTAGAAGGGTTCAAATTAAGAGTAAAGTTTCACAAAGAAACTGTAAACTTTGACCCCACCCAAAAAATTCTATTAAAAAACACTCATAAAAAATTTTAAAAATCAAAAAATGAATCAAGATAATTCAGTTATAATCAGTGACCTGCAACAATTATTACTATTACTAACAAGCATTACTAACACTGATCTATTTCCCAGATAACTTGTATGTGGCTGTACCATATGTTAGTGTAAGATCTGAACTCTACTATGCATACAGGTATATTTGTGTTTCAGCTTCAAGTGTAAAGCACTGAAAGCCTTTTAAAATGATGGCAGAGTATTGTGTGGTATCTTCCAATTGTGGGTCCACTTAGGCTGTTTGAAATTTTTGCTATGAAAAAGAGAAGTGCAATTGAACCTTTTTTTTTTTCCCTTTGGTCTTTTTGAGACAGTCTCATTATGTAGTTCAGACTGGCCTTGAGCTCACTTTGTAGCTCAAATTGATCTCAAACTCCCAATGATCCTCTTGCCTCAGCCTCCTGAGCACTGGGATTACAGGTGTGTGTCACCACACCCTGCTCAAATGTTCATTTTTCCAGACGTAAGTCTTTGTAAATCCTCCATTTCCTTCTCTTAGCTGGATATCCAGTGGTAGAGTCACTGAGTCAACAACAGGAATCAAGATTTCAAAGGAGGAGGACTGTGCTGAAGGGCCTGGCCGGGAAGGGAGGAGGTAACACCAAGAACAGACTGGGGCTTGACTGGGCAGACTCTAAATGGTAGGATCAGGAAATCACATCAGCACTATCAGTTGGGAGTAGAAATACATTTTAAAAAGAAGTGGCATGATTAGAACTGAATTTATACAAAGATGAATCTGGCAAGGGTGGATACAGGTTACAATTTTCATACTGAGACACAGAAAGTGTCACTCTTTATTACCACTTCCCATAACAAAGCTTCTAAAGCAGTTTACAGTAAGTATACAATGACTATCTGGGACAGGGCAATAAATGTAAGCAATGTGAACCCTCGGGGAGAAAGGAATACGGACACAGTAGACACACAGCAGGGAGACAGACACTTCAGTACAGGTGTCAAGGGAGACAGGTTCAGGAGCTTATACAGTTCTGGCCGATCTTACTACAGATTAATAAAAGTCTGCCAAGCAGCTACTATATCCATATAATAGAATATGCAGCATTACAAAAAACTAGCACGCACACGACATTGACTGTGTGGTATGAGAAGTAAACAGAGCAAGGTAGGCAAAGGAGGACCAAGCTATCCATTAAGCTATAACCAGTAGGTAATGCAGCATTAAGGTACTAACTCAGCGGCCCGGCATGCGAACAAGCAGCTCAGAAGCGCAGTGACCAGGAGGTGACGGGGTCTGGATTCCCTACACCATGGCTGGTCCTCGAATCTGCACAGCACCACCTGGGATGGGTCAGAAATACAGAAGACCCCCAAAACAGAGTTTGTATCTTGAGGGCCTCACGCAATTGACATGTGAGGGGCTCTTCACTGGCTGAACAAGGGGAGGTGGGGCACACATCTCCCCCAGCAAGGCCTGGAGCCAAGGGGATTAACAGGGAAAGCGGCCTTCTCTGCACCCGAAAATGCACACTGGCCAAGAGCAGCAGTTCTCTGCTTATCTCAGAAATTTAGAGATTTGGGGGGGGGTCTTTTCTGAGACAGGATCTTGCTGATTCAAAGCCTCTATGAAGCCCAGGCCAGCCTCACATCTGCGAACCCCCTGCCTCAGCCACCCAAGTGCTGGGATTACAGGCATTCGGTACCACAACTCAGCTCAAGTATTACTTTCATAATAAGCTCTTGATTTCAGAGTGGGACTTAGAAGGCTAAAGACAACTTACTAAAACGGGACATTCTACAAACCTGAAGAAATCCAAGATGCATATGTGCAGACTTCTAAGCACAAGTATACTAATTATTTATATACAGATGCATGCAAGTTGTTGCTAGGCACTGAACCCTAGGGATTGCAGGGGCCTTGTGCATGCTAAACGTGTGCTCACCACTCAGCTACACCCTCCTCAGGCCCCACAAGTAATTTTTCAATAGTACAATTTTTACAAGTGTTAAGGTAATCTTATACACTCATAAAATGTGTTGGCAGACACTTTCCGAGTGAGATCTTCCCAAACATGTTTCTTTAAGAAGCTCTAGCTGGGCGCAGGCCTGTAACCTCGCCAACTTGGGAGGCTGAGGCAGGAGGTCCACTGGACGTTCAAGGCCGGCCGGAGCTACATAGTGAGATCTTGTCTCGAGAAAAACAAAATTTAAAAAAAAAAAAAAAAAGCTGCAGCTCTACCAGAATCACAAAGAGTATCTTTCAGTATTTCCTCTTTCTGTGTAGTACTGACCTTTAGGTCACTTAAGAATCAATACAATGGATCAAGGTATTAGATGATATCAAAGAGCACTGTTAATTTTGTTAAATATAATAATCACATTGTGGCCATATTAAAAAGTCTATTTTTTCAGAAATGTATACTAAAATATATAAGCACAGGCTATTTTGCTTTAAACAACTTAGCAAGAAAAAAAGAAAACAATACCCTAAGTGGATATGGCAAAACCCTGATCACGGCTGACGCTGACGCACAGGGCAGCCAGCTACCTGGAACTGCATGGCTCGAGCTCAGAGGACGGTAAAACACTACAGAAACCAAACAATGCCCCCACGGCCTAAAACTGTTACTGACAGGTTTACAGGAGGGGCTTGTGTCCCACTCAATGGGTGAGGCCATTAAGGGTAGGCGCAGTGGGGAACCCCAGCAGAGCAGAGCCTTATCTGCACCACCCTCCCCAAGAAACGGACCACACTCTCTCTGCCCCCAAATTCCTCAAGGCTGCAACTCCTCCACCGCTCTGAACCCTCTGTTCCACCCTGGCATCTGCCCATCCGCCCTGTCGAGTCTGCTCTGGAGTCTGCTCCCTCTCCAACTTTACAGATCTGCTAATTCCTGTCACCGGGTGAAGTAAATTCTCTTCTCTTCCGTGTGCATTGGAAATGTATCACAGTAAAAGATTTTAAAATGCCAAACTCCTTCCACAGCAGAAAAAGACAAACCCAAGTAAATCTTAATACTGCTTTAACAAAAACAAAGGAAAAAGCAACTTGCCAAAGATTCTCAGTTTACTTCAGACAAGAAAAGGGCCTCTCCCTCAAGCATGTCTGAAGCACCATGTACTATGCATTCTCCTAGGACCAAGAGTTATGGTTTTGTACATGTAAACCAGACAAAATCCCTTCCTTTGATGAAGTTCTGACACTGCTATGCTTACATTTCTTATTTGAATTACAAATACTCTATCATCTTCCCTTTCAGTATGATTGGGTATATTACTGTGTTCTGCCATATAAACACCAAACAATGCTATATACATTTGTTTTCACTGTAAACAAACAAACAAACAAAAAATCACTCAAAATGAAAGGCTAATAACATTTTAAAAATCTAGAAGTTAGGCAATACTTACTGGAGATCCAAAGTTATGTCCAACTTCATGAGCAAAGGTTATGTGAGAGACTTTGGGAGGTACATGAGACCCATAATTCTGCACAGTAATAATTCCAGTGTTCAAGGACTTCTTCTTACCATCAGAATAGAGCTTACTTTTTTCACAGATTCCTCCAGAGCTTCCTAAATTCAGAACAACAACAAGAAAAAGCTTAATTATCTACTTCATTCCACTCCCCAAAGAGCTAATATTAAAGAGCTAAATTAAAACATTTGGCATTTTCAACCTAAAATACAATTGTTAAATGAATGTATCAAATGCTTAAAAGTTTCTTTGGTCCAAGATTAATAAATCATTCTAAATAAAGTTTTGATGGTACCCAGAGAGAGACTCCCCGGAGTAATACAAAGCCATTATAAAAGCCAGGCATGGTGGTGCATGCTTGTAATCCCAGCCCTTGGGAGGCTGAGGCAGGAGGATCCTTGTAAGTTCAAAGACAGCCTGAACTACATAGTGAGACCCTGTCTCAAAAAACAAAACAAACAAACAAACAAACAAAAAACCAAAGCCATTATATAATCTTTCTCCTCAAAATATCCTCAAATTTGTTTAACATAGCAAAACAATATTTGTATTTCCTTTAAATTTGAATATATCATTAATTATAGAATCAAAATGTATACCTTTGCATCTTTAAAAAGAAAACTTCTGATTTAAGTTAAATGAAAGAAATCTGAACATTCACACGTAGACACTGAGAAAGTCACTTCCATAAACAGCAAGAATGTACCTAAGTATATAATGTCCTGTCCTGAGATGTAACATAAACTTTATTTATAAAAAAGAAAATAATTATGCCAAATGGATTAAAAGGGAGAGACCTGGGACCACAGGTGTGCACCATCATGCCTGACCACATTTTATAACTTTTTTTTTTTTTTGAGACAGGGTCTTGCTGTGTAGCTCAGGCTAGCCTTGAATTCCTGCCTCAGCCTCCAGAGTGCTGGGATTGCAGGTATGTAGCACCTTGCCTGGTTTAATATGTATTCTTTTTCTACTTTTGGAGATGCATCCAGAGAACTACATCGTTCTGGAAGTAGGTAATATATAAATAAATACTGTGTGTGTAGTAATTACAAGTATAATTCAAATATTATAGTTTTAAACAAATAATAAATTAGTATCCTGCTTTAGTGAAGATTTGTCATATATAAATTCATCCAATATAATATTGTCAAATATGAATTAAGCACAGAAGACTTTATATTGCCAATCTTTATCAGTTTTTTTAAAGCAAAGAGGCAAATTTTTAAAACTCTTATAACACTTTCAGCATTTTAAAGATCCAGCTAATTTAAGGGGCGATCATATAAATTTAACTGTATTTTTCTGAAATATAGGCTTTGTAATTTTTATCTTGTTTACCTTCTTAAATAACTGCTTTTTATGTTAATGATTACTGCTTATATTAAAGTTTAATATTTATTACAGAAGAATACATGTTGGAGTAACTCATATAGGAAAAGATAAAATACTGTATCTAATTTTTAAATTGTTGTTTATTTTTTAAAAATATTGTAACTGGTTCTGGTGTGCCAGAAACACAATTAGTGCTAACATATTATCTAAATTATAACCTAAGCTCACTGCGTTATAGTCTAACATTTGCTATACAGAGTCACCCTGAAAAATACAAACTGTGACTAAAAACGAGAAGAAAATGTTTTTAATTCAAGTTAAAAGCAATCACTAATCAGGCCAAACTGATAACACTAAGATAGCTAACCCTAAGGCTGAACTACCCCAGCAAGCCAGAGAAGCGGCCTCTCAATGGGGGTGCAGGGGCCAGCGAAGGAAGCAGGCCAAAGGGGTCCTCTAACTGCAAGGACTCACTCTGTGAAAGCGCCACTGTGTCGTTCTCTGTAGCCTCTGATCGGCCTGCCCTGCCCTGCCCTGCCCTGCCAAGTGCGAGGATTCGGCCACCACACCCTGCTGGCCCTGCCCAAGGCTTTCTCATCCCAAGAACACCACTTAGTAACTGCAGAGATCCAAAGCGGCGCTCAGCAAGAGACATTAAGAACAAACAGGCCAGGGACACACAGTGCGCCTGCCTGTCTGGGTACACGAGACCCTGGACTCTGTCCCCAAGGTGGCAAGGACAGAAGAAGAAAAATAATAAAAAAAGAACGAATAGAGAACACATAAGAGACTCAAAGACAAGAAACTTACTACTGAAATGCTTTACCCCTCGTTTCTCTGAGTTCAGACAGATTAGTGGCCCGCAGCTCACAGAATGACTGCTCTGTAATCATTCCCATAACAAGAACATAGGATATGTCCATCACTCTATTTCTGAGTAACAAGTATCTCCAGAATTAAAAGAAATTAGGCCAAGTTACACAAAAGAATAAGGATGAACCAAGATTTGGTCAAATAAAAATGAAACATTAAGAAACAGTAACAGATTACAAACTGAACAAGTCAGCTATGCAGTATTATCTAAAAAGAACCAGACTGTTAGCAAGCATTGTGAGACTCATAGATGGAAACTGACAAAAGAAATTATAATGTACATGAAGCAAGCAGAAGCAAAATGATTTACATCAATTTACAGAACTAGGACAGGTAAGAACCCAGTCTCAAGCCAGGCATGGTGGCACACACCTGTAATCCCAGCAGTTGGGAGGCTGAGGCAGGAGGGTCACTGTGAATCCGAGGCCACCCTCAGCTACATAACAAGCAAGACCTAGTCTCAAAACACCAGAACTAGATCCAGAACCAGAACCAAACAAAACAAACCCGATCTCCCCGCTCTCAATCCACTGTGCTGTTCTGGTGTTCACTAGTACCTGTGAGTCTGCAGTGCACAATGGTGACAGGCATCACGGGGCACTGGCAGGTGTACAGGACACATCTTAACTGCTTTTACTTCCCCTCCCCTCCCTCTTGCTCTTCTCCCTCCATCTCTAGTTCCTCTGCCCATCTGCAGAGACTCTATCTTCCTACTTTGCATTATCTTTTATTTTGTGCTTCTCACACAAAAGAAACCACGTGATATTCGGTTTATTTCGCTTGACGTTATGGTTTTTGCGGCGCATCCATTTTCCCACGAAGGACTCACATTGATCCTTCCTAGCAGAGCGCTGCTACTCTGTGCAAACACGCCCCACTTTCTGCATCCAGCCACATGCTAGCAGACACGTAGGCCACTTCCTGTTTCTCCCATGCGTCACAGCACCACCCCGAGAGACGGTGACAGAGCTCAGCCTGCACTATGCGTGATTCCTCTCTTGTGAACAAGGAGACAGACCCCAACAGTACTCGTCATACAGCCTCTGCTGGGAAGCAGGATCCATTTCAACTTCTTGTTGGAAACGGCCCAGAAGAGACGGCGAGGGTGCTACCGCAGAAATACTCAGTACAATGACTACCAAATGCACTGAATCTGGAGTCCAAAGAACCCAGGTGCTGTTCCTCCTTTAGCTCTGCAATTCTAGGCTGGTCACAAAGTTTCTGAACTCCAGTTTCTTCATCTACACAACAGGGACACTAACACCTATACTTCATACGGGTACTGCAGCAATGGGGGGGGGGGTCACCTCTACAGCATTCCTTGTAAAGTCCTTGTAAAGTCAATCAAAGAAAATGCGTGTCAAATACGAAACCGGTTCAGCCAGGAATAGGAAGGACCAGCTGCAGCAAAGGAGCATGCTGCCAGCGTCACTTCGAGGGGGGCACAGGCTGGGCCGAGGAGCACGGAGCCCTCCACCCTCTTGCTGTGGCCCGTGCCTCTGTCCCTACTCCCCCCTCCCCAGTGGCCCTCAGAATAAAAACAGTTAAGAACTCGAGTCAGGGGTTCACTGGAGAGAGTAAAGGCAGACAGCATCTGACACCTGAAATAAGGAGAGATTAGAACACAGGAGAAAAACGAGCAGAGCAGAGCAGAGGGAGAAAGGGAGGCAGACGACGACGAAAGATGTCACACTTTTCATTCTGGCTGCTCAAAGTACCTCTGCTGATGAGGTGCCCAGGAAGGACCCTGCTTCACCCCACGGAGAACCGAATGACCAAGGCAGAGACAATGTGCCTCACCCCGAAGTCTGCCCGCACCACCTTAGAAAAATGACAGCATCAAAACTGTGGCACAAACACCACTAACAACTAGACAGACTAAGTGTTCCCAACGCCCACGGCCTCACCCAGTCAGAAGAGAAGCTCCAGATTCAATGGGGGAGCATCCCACAGGATGCTTCTCAAAAGTCTCATCAGGGAGAGTATGGGGAATTTGGATGCCACCTGCTCAATTTTTTGGGAAAGGAATGAGAGAGAAGAGAAGAGAAGAGAAGAGAAGAGAAGAGAAGAGAAGAGAAGAGAAGAGAAGGGAAGGGAAGGGAAGGGAAGGGAAGGGAAGGGAAGGGAAGGGAAGGGAAGGGAAGGGAAGGGAAGGGAAGGGAAGGGGAGGAAAGAAAATGGAGGCCTTTTGTGGGGGGGTGGTACCAGGAATCAAACTCACAACCTTGCACTTGCCAGGCAGGTGCTGTGCTGCTGAGCCACATACCCAGCCCGAAAAGCCCATCTTTGAAGCACAAGGTATCTGCAAGGAGATGACCAAAGATGCAGACACAACTGGCTGGGCCGCTGCAGGCCAGGGCACACCTGATGAACAATGATCTGCACGTGGAAACACGAGCTGGTGGAAGTGTTCTGCCTGAGGTCACCCTGCCTTGCCCTGCAAGCATTTTGTGAGCAAGTTTTAGAGACAAAACTCCGAGCCTGGTGGTGTTGGGCCTTCAGTGTGCACTAGATTTTCCTGGGCCCCTACTCTGAGCTCCTGAGCGACTGAGCGGAGGGCGAGTCTCACGCATCCACTCTCCAACAGGTGCCTCTGCAGTGGGGACGCGGGGCCACACCACAGAAGCACCTATGGGAGCCTTGCGAACTCCCACATTTGTGGGAACTATACAGAGAAAAGCAAAGGAGGCCTAGTGTTTTTATAGCACTTCCTGGTGAGCTGGGAGAAAAGACCATCAACTGCGTGATTAAATCATCCAGCTATCTGAGGGCAAGGAAGACCTCACAGTATAACAACTATAAAATGTAAGCTGGGCACAGTGGCTCATACCTGTAACCCCAGCATCTGGAAGGCTGAGGCAGGAGGATCACCAGCAAGTTCAAGGCAAACTTAAACAGTGAGATCCTATCTCTAAATAAATAAATAAATAAATAAATGTAAGACGCAGTAGTGTGGTAGCCCATGCCTGTAATTCCAGCACTCTGGGAGCCCAAGACAGGAAGATCACAAGCTCAAGTCCAACCTGGGCAACTCAGTCAGACTGTCTCAACATAAAAAGCAAACAAACGGACTGGGATGCAGGTCAGTACAAAGGCCTTGACTTCAATTCTCAGCATTCGGGGGTGGGTACCAAGATTCGAACTCAGGACCTCATGCTTGCCAGGCACGCACTGCACTGCTGGGCTATATCCCCAGCCTGATTCTCAGCATTTCAAAAAATGTAAAATATTACAGGAAAGAGGAAGCTGAACAACTTGTTGACAATGCAAATAAAGGAAATAGTACAGATTGTCAGGGACAGTATCAATAGCTATGTGCTGTGACATGCAGCTCATGACATAAATTTGCATCTTAATAACATCATGAACTGAGTTGACTGCACAACATGGAAGACAAACAGAAGCAGCCTTGGAAGTTGCAATAAGGATATTCACTGCTGGCTTTAAAACAAAAAAGAGCAAGAAATACAAAAAGAAAACACAGTACTCCTTAGGAACTTAAAATAAGCCTAATAAAACTAAGATTAGAGGGGGTATGAGGAGGAAAATGGGACGTAAAAAGAATTAAAATGTGTATTATCACCATTTGCAGATGACATGATACTCTACATAGAAGACCCCAAAAACTCGATTAAAAGACTACTAGAGGTAATAAACAAATTCAGCAGTGTAGCTGGATACAAAGTCAATGCTCAAAAATCAATAGCATTCCTGTACACAAACAAGAAACTCACCGAGAGAGAAGTAATGGAAATAGCGCCCTTCACAATAACATCTAAAAAATGAAATACTTAGTAATTAACCTAACCAAGAATGTAAAAGACCTATATGCTGAAAATCATGCTACTCTAAAAAAGGAGCTTGAAGAGGATATTAGAAAATGGAAGGATATTCCTTGCTCTTTGTTAGGAAGAACCAACATTGTGAAAATGGCCATACTCCCAAAACTGTTATACAGATTTAATGCAATCCCAATCAAAATACCATTAACATATCTCACAGATCTAGAGAAAATATTCCTAAAATTCATTTAGAAACAAAAGAAACCTAGAATAGCAAAGGCAATTCTGGGCAACAAAGGCAAGGCAGGAGGCATCTCAATTTCTGACTTGGCTACAGTGATAAAATCAGCACGGTACTGGCAAAGAGATAGACCTAAGGATCAATGGAACAGATCAGAAGATGCAAACACAACTACAAAGACACTCAACCACCTTACATTTGACAAAGAGGCTAAACATGGTCACTGGAAGAAGGATAGCCTCTTTAATAAATGATGTAGAAAAATTGGCTTTCCGCATGCCAAAGACTGAAACTAGACCCATGCCTATCACCATGCACTAAACTAAAATCAAAATGGATCAGAGCTAAATATTAAAACAGAAACACTAAATCTACTGGAAGACAAGGTAGGTAGAAATCTTGGAGACATAAGGGTAGGCAAAGAATTCATGAACAAATGCAAACTGCATGGGAAATACTTCAAAGAATCAACAACTGGGATCTCATCTTAGTAAAAAGTTTTTGCACTTCAAAAGAAATCACCAACAAAGTGAAAAAGAAAAACCACAGAATGGGAAAGAATTTTAGCCAGCAGTCCCTCAAAAGTCCTATATGCAGAACATACAAAGAATTAAAAAAAATCAAGCCCCCCAAATTCAAAGACCCTCTCCAAAAATGGGTATCTGAGATGAACACATAATTCTCAGAGGAAGATATACAAATGGCAAATAAATACATAAAGAAATGTCCACCATCACTGTTCATTTGAGAAATGCAAATTAAAACAGCATTGAGATTTCATCTCACTCCAGAAAGAATGGCTGGCATCAAGAAATCAACTGATAACAAATGTTGGTGAGGCTGTGAGGAAAAAGGAACTCTGTTCCACTGTTGGTGGGAGTGTGGACTGGTGCAGCCACTATGGAAATCAGTGTGGAGATTCCTCACAAAACTAGGATTGGAAGTTCCATTCAAGCCAGTTATTCCTCTCCTGGGTATTTTCCCAGAAAAACTGAAAAGGTCATGTGTCGGAGATATATGTGCACCCACGTTTATAGCAGTGCAAGTTGTAATAGCTAAATCTTGGAAACAACCAAAATTTCCATCAACAGCAGGATGGATGAAAAAGATGTGGTATTTTTTATACAATGGGATATTACTCAGCCATGAAGAAGGATGATCTCGAGGCCTTCATAGGTAAATGCAGGCAATTTGAGACCATACTCATAAGTCAAATAAATCAGACTCACATTTGTAAATACTGTATTGTCTCTCTAGTATAAAAAATAATAATAAAAAAACTGAAAGAGTAATAAGATCCGAAATGTATAATAGATATTGTAATAATGAAAGGGAAAGAAAGTGCTCTAAAGGATATAACTGTATGTATGTTTAAGTGTGCAAGATAGATAACCATACCACTAAATTTTTGTTAGTTCATCAAACAGAATGGTTTGTACTGTCATTGTTTCACTGTCTACTGTTTTATGCTTCAATTTTGTAACTTAAACAACTGCTTCTAAGATAAAAATATGTAATTTATCAACTAGTGATTTCTTTTTTTAAAAATTCTGTATTATTTCTACCCTTTTTTCTATTTTGCTTTTATTCTCGAAATTTAAAAAAAATAATTAAAATGTGCTATATCCCATGCACCAACTCCCCACAATGAAAACAGTCACTATGTACATACTGCAAATATGTACCAGTAAAAAATTTTTTAAAACAGCAAAGAGCTATGGGTAGTAGGGCTCTTGCCTAGATCTCTTTCAAGCAGTGCTTCCTTTTTCTTGTTTTTTGATTTTTCAGACAAGTCTTGCTTTGTGGTTCAGGCTAGCCTCAACCCTGAGGTGATCCTCCTGCCTCAGCCTCCCAAAGGCTGGGGTGAACAGCACAGGCCACCATGCATGGCTAGCACTCTCTTTCGGTTAAAATAAAGACTAGCAATAAAATCATAGTAAAAGGCAGATTCTCCTTTCCTGCTGCTCCTCACCAGGGTTCTCTGCTCTTTGTCTTCCTGCATGACAGAAAACCATACACTTTTTCTCCTTTGACAAAGGAAGAGAAGATGTCCCCTTCCGACTCTCAGTCCCTGTTTTGAAAACTAAATACATATTCATAACTATGTTTAATGGCATTTAACTTTTGTGGAGAAAAACTGCCCATAAAATTATCTCAGCTACTGAAAGCACCAAAGCGTGAAGGTCTTTCCCCGAACTCGTTCCAGAATGAAAAGCCGCCTGTGTTTTGCCAGCCCCATTACGCTGACAAGCCTTGCGAACTGGCTCGGTGTGGTGAGGACCGTGCCTCTGCTCTGCACAAGCAGCGGTTGCCCACACACGAGTGGGCACCGTGCCAGCAGTTACCTGAAGGCGCCCCCACCCACGCCAGACCGAGAACCCCGTCGTCGAAGTCTCGGTCTGTGAAGACGTAGGCCAAGCAGTAGTCATCGTGGTTCTGCTCAGAATTCAGCTCCAGAAACTTCTCCACGCCGATATTGGGGAAACGGAAAGGATTGGTGGGGTCCTTTTCATCAGCAGTTGTATTGATCTAAAGACCCAAAACAGGAAGTAAGTAACCAGCGTTGGGGAAGCTGAGTGAAGTCTCCCTGCCCCTCCTCCTGCACTGGACTGCACAGCGTGGCCAGGGCAGAAGGGGACTCCGCCTGCTGTGCCGCCACACCGCGAGCCGACGGCGGAGCCAGACTGAGGACTGACTCCTGTGGCACTTGGCCACCGAGCTACATCCCCAGCCTGTGTTGTAAGTTGTTTTTGTTTTTTTTTTTTTTTTTTTTTTGAGATAGAGGCTCACAAGCTGCCTTGATGGGACTTGAACTTGTGATCCTCCTGCCTCAGCCTCCCTCCGTGGCGGGATTATAGGCATGCACCACTGTGACAAGCTCAGAACATCTGGTTTGCCCATTAACAACCAGAAGCATTCATTTATAGTCAGTCACGTAACACAAAAAATTCAAAAGCAACCACATGTATGTTATAAACAACGCATGATTAGAAACACAGATAGTTTCCACTACCAAATACAAAAATGAAAGTTCCTAATGCTTCTGTAATACTGGCTATAAGCTTTTTAAAAAGCATCTAAATTCTGGTTATGTATGTTAAAATATATTCTTCATATTTAAATATTTACTGATCAAATATAATTTTAAACTATTTAATGAATTACATACAACCTTCAACAGATGACATTTAAACTACAATTTTAAGCCAGGCATGGTGGCACACTCCCGGTACTCATAAAGCTGAGGCAGGAGGACTGCCCAGAGTTCAAGCCCAACCTGGGCTACATGGCAAGTTCAAGGTCAGCCTGGACTACACAATAAGACCATGTCTCCAAAAAAACCAAAAAAATGAACTATAGTTTTAATATCAATAAGGGTCTCAAACAACCAAATGCCCATTATTCATTTATATACAAGCTTTTTTTCCCCCACAATGCAAACCATTTTACTTTAAAAAAAAATGTGTTCCAGCCAGGCATACTGGCACATATATATAATCCCAAGCACCTGGAAGGCTGAAGCAGGAGGATCACCATGAGTTCATGGCCAGTCTGGACTACATAGTGAGACACTGTCTCAAAAAAAAAAAAAAAAAAAAGCGTTACCAAAATTCGTTCAGGTGTTTCTGCTTTCTACTTTGCTTACTGAAGAGCCATGTTAAATCTTGACTTGCCACTTAGCACTTTTACCTGCTTGCTTAGGATTTTACACGTTTCTCTGAATATATGAAAGCAATTGACTGTGAAGAGTTCTCATACTGTAAATCTAAAAACTTTATTTCACTGAAAGACAATTCAATTTAAGATTTAATTAGACTGCCTTTAAAAAGGAGAGCCACCTGCAGCTGTGTTATTAAGTACGCTATCATTTTCTAGTACATACATTTATCTAGTCAACCGTATTTTAAGAGAAATAGGGAAAACAAATATAAAGAAACACTTTGGCAAACACTTTTCGTAACAGATTTGTTTTTTTTTAACTCAGGTTATATATTTAGTTTATAAAGTCTTAAAAAGCTATAAGATACATTCGGAAAACTTAGAAAAATTTTGAAACAATTAGCTCAATTTTGTAACGTACCATTTATTTCTTTATAATCTCTAACAGTAAAACTAATAACCAGACCTGTGGCTCTGAAGCAGCCCTTCTCAAAGGCCGTTTGGCAGCTTTTTGGAGTCTTGGGTGATACGAACACAAAAAAAGGTTCTGTGGTCAAATGAGTGTAAGAAAGCATAGTTTCCTTCCCTGAAAGAGTTCTTAAAACTTGATACAAATTTTAAAAAAAGATTATAGCATAAGTGTTTTTCCAACTTCCAGTTTTAAACACCACAT
Organism: Dolichotis patagonum; assembly: GCA_004027295.1. NCBI lineage: Eukaryota > Metazoa > Chordata > Mammalia > Rodentia > Caviidae > Dolichotis > Dolichotis patagonum. The sequence continues at coordinate 632 of PVJX010028609.1, read as the reverse complement.
GTGTCCTCCCTCTGGAACTGCAAAGCAGATCTCAAGCCTTAAGCAAGGTGTGAGAAAAAGCCACGTCCAGTTTTCCGCAAGTTTCTGAGGGGTTAGGGCTTGCCTGATGGTATGTTAGTGGGACAGAGAGCAGTACTACTGGATCTCTACTTAGTCCCAGATTTAAGCCCTGTAGATTTAATCCTTAAACCATAAACCGAAGTGTCCCTGTGTGTATATATGTGTAAATGCCAAGAGTAAATGTACACAGTCAATAGATACAAGGTAACTATTTAAATTATTTATCCATTGTTTAAAGTATTTGTTGCATAAAGAAGAAGTAAAAAGCAAGCATTTTCTTTTTATAAGCATGGTCACTACTTCACTTCTTAACTTTGTTTAATTATTAAAGTTCCTTACTCTTATGCGTTTCACCATGAAACTGATGTTTCGGATTCCGGAGAAGTCTGTGGTCTGGTAAATTGTATCAATTGCTTTAACATGACTGGATATCTATCAAGTGAAAAAGAGAGAACAATATGCAATCTTGAAATATGAAAAAGATTACGAACTTTCACTTCCAAAATCTAGAGTTAGTTATGTCCCACAACATTCCAATGCCTCCATCATACACTGGACAGAAGAATAGCAAA
>PVJX010028608.1:0-23763 GCA_004027295.1 Dolichotis patagonum | reverse complement strand
CAGTGATAAAATCAGCATGGCACTGGCAAAAAAATAGACCTGAGGATCAATGGAGCAGATTAGAAGATGCAAATACAACTGACAAGACATTCAGCCACCTTATATTTGACAAAGGGGCTAAACATGGTAGAAGGATTGCCTCTTTAATAAGTGGTGCTGGAAAAATCAGCTATCCATATTTTGAAGACTGAAACTAGACGCATGTCTATCACCATGCACTAATCTAAAGTAAAAATGGATCAAAGCTCTAAATATTAAAATAGGAACACTAAAGGTACTGGAAGACAAGGTAGTTAAAAATCTTGGAGACATAGGGGTAGGCAAAGAGTTCATGAACAAAACACAAACCACACGGGAAGTACTTTAAAGAATCAACAACTGGGATCTCATATTACTAAAAAGTTTTTGCATTTCAAAAGAAATCACCAAAAGAGTGAAAAGAAAACCCACAGAATGGAAAAGAAATTTAGCCAGCAGTCCCTCGGACAAAGAACTTATATTAAGAACACATAAAGAATTGAAAAACACCAAGCCCCTCAATTCAAAGACCCACTCCAAAAATGGGAATCTGATATGAATAAGCATTTCTCAGATGAAGATATACAGATGGCAAGTAAATACATGAAGAAATGTTCACCATCACTGGTCACTCAAGAAATGCAAATTAAAGCAGCACTGAGATTTCACCTCACCCCAGAAAGAATGTCTGCCATCAAGAAATCAACCAATAACAAATGCTGGAGGGGCTGTGGGGAAAAAGGAACTCTTCTCCACTGTTGGTGGGAGTGTAGACTGGTGCAACCACTGTGGAAATCACTGTGGAGATTCCTCAAAAAACTAAGATTGAAAGTCCCATTCAATCCAGATATTCCATTCCTGGGCATTTTCCCAAGAAAAATGAAAACGTGATGTCACAGCAATAGCTAAATCTTGGAAACAACCAAAATGCCCATCAGCCACAGAATGAATGAAAAAGATGAGGTAATTTTATACAATGGAATATTATTCAGCTATACAAAGGATGATCTTGAGGCTTTTACAGGTAAATGGAAGCAACTTTAGACTATACTCATAAATGAAATAAATCAGACTCATGTTTTTAAATACTGTATTGTCTAATGTAACTAATAATAATAATAATATGTGAAAGAATAATAAGATCCAAAATGTACAATATATATTGCAACGATTAAAGGGACAGAAAGTGCTCAAAAAGAAAGAATAACTTGTAGATATACACATATAACCATATATATAAGTGTGCAAGATAATCATACTGCTAATTCTGTTAGTTCATCAAAAAGAATAGTTTGTGCTGTCATTGTTTGATTTTTCATTTTTTATGCTTTGATTTTGTAACTTGAGCAACTGTTTCTAAGATAACAATATGTAATATATTAACTAGTGTTGATTTCTGTTTTTTGAAATTCTGTATTATTTGTACTCTTTTATCTGTTTTGCTTTTTAAAAATAAAAAATCAGTTGTAAAGATAAACTGTCTATTTGAAATTCTGTATTATTTGTACTATTTTCTGTTTTGTTTTTTAAAAATAAAAAATGAGTTGTAAAATTAAACAAATAAACTAAAATATATATGATATGTTTTATAGAATAGCTGATTATAAAACACTATGGCAGACATTGATTAAAACTCTGAAAATTTATCAAATGAGCTTCAAAAGAAACATGGAGGTCAGCTGTACACTTTCCTGTAAATAATATTGTGTTTTAGGTAAACTCACAAGAAAATACTGAAAAAATTGGGCAGTTCAATATTTATGGTGTAATTTACCTTAAATGTCTTTTCAAGGAATAAAAGAAAAATTTCTACTGAACATTAATAATTAAATAAGCCAAAGAAATTCTTTTGATAGAAAATTAGCTATAAAGTTATTCCTTACATGTGGTAAAGTGTGAGTAACTATCTTATTTAGGAAAAATTAATATATTGGCTATTCTACTTCAATCATATTTAAAATAACAATATGTTATTCAAGCATGCAAAGAAAACTGTTTAGTTAGATATGTAAACACCACCACATTCCTCAAAAAAAGCATCTAAGATTTTCATACTTCTTAAAAATATTCAGCTACCTTTTCAGATTTCTTATAGAATAATTTTTAAATATTTGAGGGAAACCTTAAAAATCATGAATATTAAAACAATAGCTTCTGTTGGCTTTGGAATTATTCATCTGAACATTTTACAGAAGTTCAAACAAAGTATACTAGTATTGAGGAAAAAAATAAGATTTTGTTAGAAAAAAAAGCAGTGAAATCTACAGTTTTGTTTCAAACTACTTGGTCTATTAAACTTTTAAGATAGTCAGTTCTGATTTCAATAATACAATCAGTTCTGAACTTATTAAAGAGATAGGTCTCTGTCTCTCACTGTTTTTGCTGTCTTCCGCCACCATGAACTCTTGCCCCTCTGCCCTGTGCCACCTGCCTTGGAGCCAGCTAATTATGGACTGAAACATCCACCAACTCCTTTCCTCTGTGTGCCCAGTGCTCACCGAGAGAACCAGGAGATCGGCCTCTGCCTGCTGAGCACCACCACCGGAAGGCCCTTTCTTCTGTGTGCCCAGTGCAGGTCGAGGGAGGCAGACAGACCCACCTCTGCCTGCTGTGCACTGCCACCAAAAGGCCACATCCTGCAGGCAGCCAGTGAGGGCAGAGAGAACCAGCAGATCCACCTTCACCTTCAGGGAGCGGACACCAGAAGGCTCCTTCCTGCAGGCCAGCAGGAGCAGGGACACTCAGCCAGGTAAGCCCTGTGCATCCCTAGGCCACCATTGGAGGCCCTTGGTCCCCTCAGACAGCCATCACCCACTAGCAGAATCAGACAAACACACCCTTGTGTGGCTGCCACCATTGTGGGAGTCCCAGTGTAGACACACAGGCTGAGAGAAGCAGCCCCACCTCCATGCACCCCTGATCATCAGTGACGTCCCAGTGTAGCTGCATAGTCTGGAGAAGCCCACTCCACACCCTACTACCTCCCTGTAAATCTGGAATTAGAGGACCCCAGGGGCCTGTCCCATCCCCCTACCCTGCTTAGCGGCAGCCAACGTGGGAAGTGCCTGGGACCCCACAACCAGCTTTACATTCTCCTGGGTTCTTCCCAGGAGCAAAAGGCAAACTGAGACCTCTAGCCCACACACAGTAAGTCTGGGAGATACAGTCATGGAAGCAAATGGAAGTCACACACCTGAAATCTCTGAGAGGATAGAAACTGAAGTAAGGAAACAACTTCATGAGATTGCAAAAGCAGTCAAATCAGGAATAATGTCTCAGGTAAAAGAAGAAATCACAAACATACCGAAAGAATTGTTCAGCAGGTCTAAAGAAGACATGGACAAGAAAGAGGAGCATAGGAAAATGATGGAAACCTTGAATGAATGTAGAAAGGAATTACAATGCATGAAACAGATTGAGAAAGAGATGCAGGATATTAAAAATTCAATCAAAATCTGGTAAAACCTTGAAAGAGATTGAAGATAGACTTTCAAACCTTGAAGTTAGGATTGCAGCTAGTGATTGTGAAAGGAAAGATCTCAAAAATAACACAGAATCATGAAATAATTCAACAGCTGCAAGATGATGCAATGAAGCATAATTTAATAGTAATAGGTGGAGGTGAAGAAGCAGGGGTCAACACAAATGAAATTAAAAGGGTATTCATAGAAGTAATAGAAGAAAACTTCCCAAACATCGAAATGGATCTGGCATTCAGATAAGTGAGGCATATAGGACTCCAACTAGCCATAACCAAAGTAAATCTACACCCAGACATATAATAATCAGGATCCCAGAAATTCAGTACAAGAACAGAGTATTAAAAGCTGTTAGAGAAAAGAGACAGATCACCTATAAAGGAAAACCAATCAGAATCACAGCAGATTTCTCAACACAAACCACCAAGTGAAGAAGAGCTGGAAGGAAATATTTTAAGTTCTGAAAGAAAACAAATCCAACCCAGATTGATACACCCTGCAAAACTATCTTTCAAATTTGATGAAAAAAATATGATACTTCCATGATAAATAACAACTGAAGGAATTCATAACTATCAAACCAAACCTACAGATAGTGCTAAAGAGTATTCTAGAAAGAGATAAAGATGATCATGTTTCCAGGAACAGCAGCAGAGGAGGATCACCAAACATGACAGACAACTGAATGAAGGGGAAAAGTGGAGGGCCAACAGTAGGAAGATAGCAGAGCAGAGACAAACCAATGTATGCTGGTTGTAACAATTAATGTAGATGGCCTCAGGTCAGCAATAAAAAGAAACACAGGGAGAGTAGATTAAAAAAAAACAAAACAAGATCCATTAATATACTGTATACAAGAAACACATTTAACTGGAAAGGCAATTCATAGACTGAAAATCAAAGGAGAGAAAACAATTGTTTCATGTGACAGGACACAAAAAAAGCAAGAAGAACTTGCCCATCAACCACAAAATGGATACGAAAGATACATGGTATTTTCATGCAGTGGAAAGCTACCCAGCTATAAAGTAGAATAATCTCAAGGCTCCTGTAGATAAATGGACGCAACTGGAGATCATGTTCATGGCCAAAACAGTTCCAACTCATACATAAGACAGTTCGAACTCTAGCATAAGAAACAGAAGGAGTTATGGGATCCAAAAGCAAAATAGTTAATGTAAGAGTGAAGGGGAGGAAACACCTGGGAGGGAAAGGTGGAAATTACTGTCAATTTCTTATTGTCTTATCTTGAACTCTCACATTGTTTACACAATTTTGTGAGGTTTGGCTTTGTTCTGTCTTGTTTTGTTAGATTTTATGCTTTCAGATGGTAGGGGCAGCTATTTTGAATATTTTATGGTAATCATGGTTTCCTATTATATTGCTTTGAAGCCTTATAATGCTTTCATTCATTGGTTTGATTGGTTTTATTCTATTTTGTTTGATTTTATTATGTGTGATGGTATGAACAGCTATTTTGAAGAAAACAAGACATTATGGCAGCCATTGATGTTTTACTATCATCTTGTTTTGAAGTCCTACCATGCTTTTGTTCTTCTGTTTTGATTGCTTCTATCCTGTTGTGGTTTATTTGATTTTATTATGTATGAAGGTATAGGCAAATTTTTTGAGGAAAATGAGATATTACAGTAGCCATTGTTCATTTCCTGTTATTTGGTTTTGAAGTCCTGTAATGCTTTCATTCTTTTGAATGGTTTTATACTATACTGTTATGTTTGATATTATTGTGTGTAAGGTATGCTCAAGTATTGCGAAGAAAAGAGACATTATGGTAGCTACTGTTGGTGTCTGGTTGTCTGGTTGTGAAGTGCTGTGTTGTTTGCATTGTTCTGTTCTGATTTGCTTTGTTATGTTCTCTTTTGTTTTATTCTCTTTAAACTAAAAAAAAAATTTTTTTAATTTTAAAAAAAGAATAATGATCCAAGACAGATTATTACTTGCCTCTCTGAAATGTAGTCGGTATTATACAAATAAAGGTGAAATGATTTGGTAGATTCCTATGAGCAATAGCACTGAGGACAGCAACAGCTATAGATTTTAAAAAATACCAGTGAGAAATAAAAACCATGATAAGGACATATCTGACTCTTAGAAACACCATCTTGAACTTCCTCATTAGCTCTATGTTAACTGATAAAAATCTCTTTCCAGGTCAGAGAAGAGGATGTGGCTGCTACCTACACTACTGATTTTCTCCATCATTTTATTTTATTTTATTTTGTTTTTATTTTATTATTTTATTTTATCAATGCATATTTGTAGTGAATCATGATGGGCAGTGTACACTTACATGACGCATTTCTTTTCACGCTGCTTTCGTTTCTCAGCTCCTCTCTCCTCCATCTCTGGGTCCTCTTCCCAATTGCCAAAATCTAGCTCTCTATTTCCTATTGTCTATCTTTTATTTTGTTCTTTTATTTATACTTTGAGTTTCTCATAATTACAAAAACATAGGATTTTAAAGTTTGTCTGACTTACTTCACTTAACATGATAATTCAAGGTGCACACATTTTCCCACAAATGACTCAAGTTTATCCTCCTTTATGACAAAGGAGTGCTCCACTGGGTATAAATACATCTTCTTCCTCCATTTATCTGTTGATGGGCATACAGTCCACTTCTCACATTTAGCTATTATGAAATAACTAAACATGGGTATTCCAGTGTCACTACACTACATTTTTAACTCTTTCAGGAAGGTCTCTAGTAGGGAAATATCTGGGTTGAATGGAATTTCTATTTTAAATTTTTAAAAGAATCTCCATATAGATTTTTCCTCACGCCTGTAGTGCCTGTAGTATCCTCTATGTCTTCAAATTTCGTCTACCTTGTCTTCCAGCAGGTTACATATTTTTGTTTTAATATTTAGATCTTTGAACCATTTTGATTTTAGTTTAGTATATGGTAAGATATTGGTCTAGCTTCAGTGTTCTGCATGGGAATAGCCAGTTTTCCCAGCACCATCAGTTGAATAGGTTATCTTTCCTCCAGTAGATGCTTTTGGCCCCTTTGTCAAAGATCAGGTGATTGAATGTGTCTGGGGCTATTTCTGCATCTTCTAGTTTATTTCGTGGTCTATGTGTCTGTTTTGGTAGCAGTATCACACTGTTTTTCTAGATTTGTAGTATAACTTGAAATTCAGGATTGTGATAATCTTGTTACCACGATTCCTTTTGTTATTCTGGGTCTCTTCTAGTTCCAAATTAATTTTAGTATTGTTTTCTCTAGTTCTGTGAGAAATGTTGTTGGTATTTTAATTGAGATTCCATTAAATCTCTATAGATATATATGGCAGTTTTGGAAGTATGACCATTTGACAACACTGGTTTTTCCTATCCAGGAACAGGCAATATCATTTTTTTTTCCTGAGGTTATTGTCAATCTCTTTCTTCAATACTGTTTTCAATGCCAAAAAAAAAAAACCAAAACAAAACAAAACAAAACAACAAACTCTTTAAAAATGCAACCAAAGAAGCTGGGCATGGAGATGCAAGCCTATAATCTAAGCACTTGAGAGGCTAAGGCAGGATTACTGTGAGTTAGAGGCCAGCTTGAACTACATAGTGAGACCCTGTCTCAAAAAAAACCAAACAAACAAACCCAAAAAACTAAAAAGCTACGTTCTTATTACTAGGAGAATGTTTGAATGTATCATGGCACATTGCTGTCTTGCTGAGGTATTAAAAAGAACGATTTGAATCTACGATGATTGACCTATAGAAATGTCTATGGCAGATTGCTAAGAGAAAAAACAAACTGTGATGTAATGAATTAAGCTGGGTGAAGTGGCACATACCCATAATCCCAGCAATGAGGACTCTGAAGCAGGAGGATTGTCAGAAGTTCCTTGCCAGCCTGGGCTCAACAGTGAGGTCAAGGCAAGCCTGGACTACATACCAAGCCCCTGTCTCTGCAAAAGAAAAAGAACAATGAGTTGAATCTGTAAGTACTGGTTGAATATAATGTCTGTGACAGGCTGGACACTGAAAAAAGCAAGCTTTGATGTAATTTTTTATCATCCTATTTTGTAAAATCAAACAAATAAAATTTATATAGTCACACCTCTGCAAAAAAAAAAGAGTAAAGATGTTATAGAAAGAGATGGGTCTACCTACAGGTATGGCTCAGTGGAATTGCAATGCAAAGGAGTTAGGGGATAATAATAGCATTTCCTTTACACGTTCCAGTGTTATTTCACTCTAAGAAATTATGCTTTCTCATTCCTAATTTCCAGCAGGGGGTCTATGAACATGGCAGCGGGCACCAAGTCCTCCGGATGACAGCACTGTTCTTCTGGCTACCAGTTATGGAACGATAGTCAAGACAGTCCACCTCTTTTAGTTCCGGCTTCTTTCCCTGAAAAATGAAAATAACAGAGCAGATCTTCCAGAGTCCTGTGGGCACCATAACATTCAATGCACACAATAAGTACTTAGCACGGTGCTTGCAGATGCCTGCGCTCACAGAGGAGAGGGTCTGTAATTTTTCATAAGCCAAGAAACCCTCCAGGTCCCATTTGTATTGTTTATTTAGAGCACTGTGCTAATCAGGAAAGTTGAGCCACTCTAGGTGACTGGCTCTGTAGCTTAGTACAGACCAGTTGGTTCACCTGTACTTTTCTACTAATTATTATAAATAGGAAGGGAATGGTTCCCAGAGAAGGGGAGTGGGCCTGGTTTCTGGCTCATCTCAGCAGTGAGTTTAGTAGTCAATCATCATTTTCTGAACTTTACTTCTTAAAATTATCCCAAGGTGATTCAGGTTGGTTCAGCTGTTAGGAATTGAGCTTACCAGGTCTCCGTGCATGTGACTGACTCCATTTCCAAATCTGCTTCTGGTCTCAGTCTGAGTTGCAAGAATCCTAAACATTATGTAATAAATTTTAAACACTGAACATCTCTCTCTTTTCATCTCTGACCCTGGTTCTCCCTCTTCCTCAAACACACACACATGCACACACACTTGTTCACTTCTGAAGTCTCTACATATTTGGTCACATTCAGCGTATTTCCTTTGTCTTATTATTTTGCTGACCAAGGACATAAAATACTCCTATCCCATGTGAAAATGAAATGCCTTTGGTAACCTTGGCAACATCAAAGCACATTTCCTGGAACAAAATGTCTCCTTGGGCTCAGATTTAACTTTCTATTCTGTTTCCTTCACTGCCGTTGCACCAGGACAGGTGTGGGGTTCCTGCCCAGTTGTAAGTGGCACACTCAGCTTCTGCAAACCTGATAACCTCTTCACTCACACATGACAGAGGAGTTTCACCAGGTCAGAAATTGCCAGTGTCCCCTAAACGTTCTCTAATTCATAACAGCTCGGTGCCTGGGCGACAGCACCGCTTCTCAGACTTGGCTCCTCTGCCGTGTCCGTCCAAGTCCATCCTCAGCCCCACTGGGCTCCAGGAGCCAAAATGCATGTCGATCAATGCATTCCAGAAAGTTAATGCTTGCTTGGTGATCAGCGCCCTTTCAAGGAGTCGGAAACAGAGTAGATACATTTCTTACTCTTAGGAGCTTAGAATCCAGCTCTTATTGGACTATTTTCTCTGTAACATGCCTAACTGTGCCAGAACATTAAATCTTTTGCATTTAATCCAGGTATAATTAAATCATAATCATCAAAGTTAAGAGAAAATAGTTGCTTTTAAGCCCATAATTAGTAAATGTGTGAAAAGTAAGTAGGCAACTCAGTATATCATTTTGGACCCATAACATGATATGAACTATTAGTCCCCAAGACATGACTATAAAGAAACCACACACACACGCACACACACGCACACACACACGCATGCAAATGCCAAACTGGTTACTGGCTTGCTCTGTAAAAATATACATTGCCAGCAAATTATGATGTCTTTGGATGAAACCTAGTTGACACAGAATAATTTGTATTTTATTTTAGTTTGCATGTGTTCTTTTAAGTGTCCCAGAGTGTAACACACAGAGAAGATACTCAAAAAGCAGTGAGTCTGAACTTGCTTTTCTCTTGACTGGACTTTGCAGAGCTTTACTGTTGGCCTGGTTCCTTGCTGTCCTTCTGTCTGATTACAAGAACTTGGGACAAGGAACAAGTGTCCTCTACTGCTTCATCTACACCACAGTTTTAGCATTTTTAAATGTTTCTATAATCGTAAGCATCCAGAAATATTGTATTTCAGCATATTCATTCAAATTCCACTGATTTTATTGCTTCACTTTGACTTTGGCCTTTGTTTAATAAAAGTTGAAGCTAGTTTCTTTTTACAGGAAACGTCCACCAACGTTACATTTAATGTAGAGAAGCAAGATTGTGCTGCTGAACCTCCCAGCTGTAGAAAATTGTCCTGAACAGTGAGACTAGAATTGGAGCTTCAGCCCAAAGGGTGTCGGGGTTATCCGTGTTCCCAAAGAGCACATTTTCTAACTTACTAAGAATCAGCTGTTTTTATTTGGTTCCACAGCAAAAACAAAGGAAGGATCAAAACCCCAAATGGGATGACCCAAGTAGCATTTTAATTAATTTTAACAGCTAAGCAAAAAAAATAAAAATAAAGCCCCTGTCCAAGCTCACCAGAGACTTTTAGAAGGCATATGACAGTAACTGTGAAGACTTTATGCTGTGTGGGAGGCAAAAAGTTCTCTATCAGAAGTATGAGCCCAAGTTACCTCATTTATAGTCATTGCATGGAGTATGTAATTACATTTTAGCTCTCTTGACCTTTGTAATGTCTGTTCTTTATTTTCTATTTACAGTGCTTTTATTTTGCTTGCACTATCATACTACTTATGATATTTCATAGAACACGTTGATATGCTCATTTATTTAATGGGTATTTAATGAATGCTATTACATACTAGGCACTGGGCTAGTAAAACTCAATTACCTGCCTTGAAAAATCTTATCTTCTAGTGAAGGGGCTGGACAGTTAATGACTAGAATATAAACATATCAGACCGTGATAAATTCTAGGTGGGAAAGTTGAACAAGGAAGATGCCTGGGAAGTTTTAAAAAGGGGACAATGACTTTAAAACATGCAGTGAGGAAAAATCTCACTTTGAGTATGGCATTTGAATTAAGATCAGAAGGAATAAAGGAGCGAAAATACAGTTATAGAGAAGACACTCAGGAAGGCAAAATAGCAAGTGAAGGAGCCACGTGCAGGAAAGCCAGGGATGAAAGTAATAGAGCAGCCTGATGGTGAGGAAGTCAAGGGATTTCCGGGTAATGAAGAACTGGCATACAATAGGAAGTCACCACAGGGCCTTGGCATAAATGTAATAAGACAGTAGGTGTCATGCTGTGAGTGACGTAAAAGAGATCAAGGTAACGTGGACAAGATCGCTGAAGAAGTCACTCTGGTGATCCAAATATAGAATAAAGGTGGCATGACCCAAAGTGTTGGTAACAATGCTGGTGATAAATCACCAGAACCCAAGTATATCTGAAGGGAGAACAAATAGGATTAACTGATGGGTTGGAAATTGAACATAAGAAAAAGGGATGAATCAAAAAATACCCCAAAAATGTTGATAGGAGCAACTGAAAAATTGGTGACAGAGTTAAAGAAGTGGGCTTGCAGTGGAATTCAGTCCAGTTCTGAACACATCACAACTGAGAGGCTGGTCAGCCACCAAGTGGACATGTTCAGAAGGCAGTTGAATACACAAGCTTAGACTGCAAAGGAAAGATCTGGGCCTTAGATAGACATTTGATGGCTATTAGAAACAGATGCTGCTTAAACCATGAAACTAGATGAGATCTCAAAGAAGAATAAAAGAAAGCCCTGGCGTGCTCCCTCCTTCAGAGACAGAAAGTGGGCCGACACAGACGGTCAAAAGGAAGCTGGCAGGAAAACTGGATGAACTTCACGGCCTGGGAGCCAGCGAAGGACACATTTCAAGGCAGAGACTGGCTTGCTGGGAGCTTCCATGGGGAGATGAGGGGGACTGGCGATCACGCTGGCAAAGTGGAAGTCACTGCTGACACTGAGGGGCAAGTTCAGTTACGTGACAGACACCAAACAGTGCAAGAGACAAGGAGGAGATCAGTTAGGGCCTCTGAGCGCAGACCACAGCTGTTGAGAAGCTTTTCTATGAAGAAAGGTGTGGTAAGTAGAGGTAAGTAAGGACGGAGGAAAACCAGCAAGTCTGTAAACTGTGCTGGGTTCCTATAATTGCTGTAACAAATGGCTGGACACGAGACAAACCTCTTCTCCCCTTGTCCTAGAGGCCAAAGGTCGAAAATCAAGGTGTCATCCACGCCATGCTCCTTTCAGAGACCAGAGGGATCAATCTGTCTTTTCTGGCTGCTGGTGACTGCAGGGTCTCTTGGCTTTTGGTCTCATTGTTCTTCCTCTGCCTTGATAGTCACATTGTCTCCTCCTCTTTCATGTGTGGTAAACATCCCTCCATCTCTCTTACAAGCACACATGTGATTGCATTAGGGTCCCTGTGGATAATCCAAGATAATCTCTCCATCCTAAAACTCTTAATCCCATCTGTAAGGACACTTTTTCTAAGTGAAGTAATACAGGCTCTCTGGATGAGGACATGGGTTTCTCTTTGGCAGTCTTTATAAGCTTACTGCATCAGCAAACGGTAATGATCTGCAGAGAGTAAAAACGATAAAGGAAGGAAGGATTATTGAAACCATGTCTTTAAGAAAGCCTGAGGAGATTGGATCTAATGGGTAAGGCAGAGGGGTTAGTCTTCCTAGCACAATGGACAATTCTTTTGTAATATTATTAGAGACATATACAGCATTTCTTTTTCCATTGCAGAAGAATTTATGATAAGTAAGTGTGTGCTCTGGTTTTTACTTGTTTTGGTTTCCTATTACTGTCTAACAAATTTGTCTGTGTAAACACACACACACACACACACACCACACACACACACTTTATCCCACCGTGCCTGTCTGTCAGGAGTCTGGGCACCACCCGGCGAGGTTCTCACTCCAGGGCCTCCCTTGGCTCCAATCTAGATATTGATAGGCTGAGATCCAAGCACCCTCAGCTGTTGGCAGAGTTTGCTTGCTGCCTTCACTGTCTTGCTAGAAGCCGCCTTCGTCTCCTAGAGGTGTCCGCGGTTGCTTCACTGTTGAGCTTCTGCAACAGGCACTTAGCTGCACAGCACCCTGCTGCTCTGAAGCCAGTGAAGGGGACCTCTTACCACGTCTGCAGGAGAGTGGTACGCTGTCATTACTCCCACTATGGTTGTCATGACGTGTAAGTCCTTCACAGGAGAGTCAGTCCGTCAGCCCTTCCATGTCCGGATGCTTAGGAACAAGTCGTAGGTGCACCCGTACTCATGAGAGGGGATTCCAAAGGAGTGAGCACCAGAAGGCAGAGCTTGCTGAGGCACACCTGCCACGTTAATGACCCACACTGAGGTTAGGTTAAAGACTGGGTTAAAGTCCCATAGATTTAGTTGTTATATTATTATCATTAAAAAAAAACAGATAAGAAGATACTTTTACACAGTCCTTGGGGCTAAAGTAGGACTCTGATTTTATACAGTTTTAGAGTGAACTGAAAACAGAAAATGAAACAAGAAATGAGGAAAAGCTAATTTGAATATTCAAATGATAGTTTTCAAAAATCAACTTGCTTATCTCTCAAAAATATATTTGGTTCGCTTTTTTATTCTAATCACATGCCCAAGGATTAGTGCACTAAATAACTGTATTGATATGTGAACATGTCACTGAATTTTACTGACAAGGAGTTACACACTTGTTTTGTTAACTGGGTTATGTTCAAATTATTCTTTCAAGGCCTCAGTTCTCTTATCTGCAAGTGGAGATACTAAAGGATTCTGTCCCACGGCACTATTGAGATAATTAAATCACATTTTTCTGGGATGATCATTCACAGAATCTGATAGTAAGAGTTCCATGAATAGGATTATTATTGTATCTTAACTCAATCTATGACTAGAACTTGACAGGCTCAACAAAACAAACAAAAAATACACAATAGTTCATTCATCTGCTTGTCTTTCAAATTAATCTGTAGTTTAATGGCTGTGTTTCCTTCTCAATATGTTCCACATAAGAAGGTCAAATGACACAACCACCTAGTTGTTAAGATGAAAATTTCTTAATTTTGCCTACATTTGAATTCTGTTTTTCCACTTAAAACTGGACAACGCTTCCAGGTTAATTTGCATGAGTCTCAATTGACTTCCATGACTGCTACTTTCCCTGTAGATTGGGTTACCTTTGGTATTGCCCTCATAGAATGTTGGTAAGATTAGATGAGATAATTCATGTCAAACAGTTAACCCAGTGCCCAGCAAAAATTCAGTTTTCAACATATAGTAACCAGAAACAACGGAATAGTCATTTTTATTATATGCATGTGGAGATTTTTTCTATATATTATATTAATTCTGATTGTGAAGCAAGTCAATATTGTATTCCAATTTGAAAACTAAGGATGAGTGGGTAGCATTTGAGATTTCAAGACCAAAAACCTTTAGAAAAATTACAATTAAAAAGTTTAGAACCAGAAAAAAATAGTTTTCTAGAGCCAAAAATGTATGGAAGCCATAATCATAGTCATAATTTAGAAGTCAGCTTTTCGAATGAAATAAATTTGACTTACTTAGGGTCCATTTATTTTTTCAAGAACTTCTAAAAACTTTATCTTAGACCAGCACTGCCTTCCAAATGGTGGTTAGGAAATATGGGGCCATGACATATATAACGGTGATAGGCAAAATATGGACTGATAGGTAAACTGGGAGGAAAATTTCATTTCTGCAGCCTTAAGCAGGGACTAGAACCTGCCCTCATTCTGCTTTTGCACATGCTTGAAAAGGTGCCTGTGTCACCAACTGGTAGCCTTACTTCACTGGGGAAAAGGTTCTAGATAAATCATAAATCTATTTACATTCATAATCACCACATTTAGTTTCTTTATTTATATCTGAAACTCTATCTTTGAAATTTTCCTGATAAATAATCCCAAAATGCTGTTCTCATTTTTTCCCCTTGCCTCTTCATTCCCTTTTAGCCTATTTATTGTTTACATGATGAATTCCCCAAACCTGCCTATGCTCTAACATCTCCCATTTGGGAGCTGACATTTGCAAATAGAAAGCTGACAGAATTTCCACTGTTAATGTGCTTTTCACAGTCTCAGAAAGTTAATGGGTATGGAATTATGTTTGATGTTACTCAAAAAAGAAAGCCCTTTCCTCGAATATGTGTGCTTTTGTAGACTTTCCAATAATAAGTACTTTAACATTAAGGTTCTTAGCAATATTTATAGGTATAAAATAGCAAATTTATCACAGGTCTTATTTCACACTTAGACCAGAAGCAAAAGTAGTGTTCTACACAGCAGTTTTCTCTCACCTAGTTTTGCATATCAGAAGTCAGATCTCTAGCTAGTGCAGGTGAAGGGTCCCTTATCCTAAGTACCTGGGACTGTAAGCATTCAGACTTGAATTTTTTTTCCATTTTTGGGCAAATTTGAGTATTCACAATAAAATATCCTGGGAATTAGACTCACGTCTAAACAGTAAATTCATTTATATTTCATTTTTTACACATAACTGCAAGAGGATTTTACTGTAAGTGTCTGCATTCTGACTCTCAGGTCAAAGGTCAGGTGTACAATTGGTTTTCCACCTGTGGTTTCGTATCCATGCTCAAAAATCCCAGGTTTTGGAGTCCTTCAGGTTGGGGCTACTCAGCCTGAGAGCCAATCCACCCTGGGCAAAGAGGGAGAACATAAAAATTTAGGGTACTGCTTATAACAGATAGGAATGAATTGAAATATTAAAAGAGAGTCATGTCCCACAAAGCTTTTTGCTAAGCTAGACAATTTCTTTGATTCTTTTCTTTTTCTTTATTCTTTTTTATGGAAAATTAGGGCTTTTGTTAAAAGGAGGAAACTTAATGTCACAAAGAAAATCTCATAAGAGAGAAGATTAGAGGTCTTTACTCTCAAAGCCAAGCATGCTGTCTTTAACTAGTTCTCTCTTCCAAACTTTTCGTCCAGATTTAAGAGGAAAATGTACAACTCCCAGCATGCAGGCAAAGTTGCTGTGAAAGGGAACTGACAAGAGGACTGCGCTTTCTCAGCTCAGGGCACGCTGCAGCAAACCCGTCTTCGCCAAAGCTGTTCTTGGGAGAGAATTACAGAGATGCAGCAATGAATGGCAATAAGGGAGACCCCTTTACCTCCCTTTAGTGGCCTTTGACAATCTATGAATACAAGAAAAAAATCTAGCAGAATGTCAGTCTTCAAAATTCAACCCACAGCAAAAGGCACAAGTTATACTGGAAAGAGGAAAAGAAAAAAAAAAAGGAAAATGTTGAGCTTTTTCAATTCACCGTGTAAGCTAGTTTTGTAAAGAAAATAAGAAAACGTGACTGTGACTTAATCTTTGTCCTGAAAAATGTTATCAGAAATAATTGCTTATTGGGACTTTGTGGAATTGTCGTTTTAGCTTTCCCTCCGTATATGTAGTCTTCACCTAAAAATTAGGTTTAAATGAAGAGGTAACCATTACTTGTTTCAGTTCAGACACGAGAAGGGCTGAGGAGGCACTCTCGTACCCCTAACGCAAGGAAAAGGAATGACTTTTCTTGAATTCATCAGAGAACTGAGACTGCAGAGCAAGCCCAGGAAGATAGCAGGAGCCAGAGAGACATGCCTGAGCTCTGCTCACCTGCAGCAGAAGCCACAGCAGGAACAAACTAGCAAGAATGTTTGAAATAAATTGCTGGAGGCCAGACATGGGCCAGTGAGGGAGTAAGAAAGTTCCGGGGGCTATAGCCTTGCAGCAGAGCAGTACTTACACTCCTTTAACTCCAAGAACTCCGTCATGTTCTCACAATAAAGACCCAAGAAAGGAGTTCTGGGATCTATAGCGGGAGAAAGGGAAGAATAACTGATATGAATTCTCAAACTATTTGGGGGGGGGTATCAGGGATTGAACTCACAACCTTGCACTTGCCAGGCAGGTGCTTGCGCTGTTGATCTAAATCCCTGGCTAAGAGTAACTGTTGTGAAGAAAGTGAAGAATCTTCTCTACAACAGACTACTCATAAAGCAAAAGAAAGTTGTCCCCCACCACCACCATTCAGCCTTTCTTTATATCTAGCTCCCCACAGGGGAAAATGAAATTTAGAAAATTTAAGACACTTGTGAAGGTATCATGTAACGCATAAACATAGTAAAAGGCTGATTTAATCAGAAGGTTGGCGAATATTGCACATTACGGCATCATGGGAAGATAGTACTGAAATGCAACGGAGAGGCTATGAAGTCCAGACTCCAGCCGAGGAAGAGGATCTAGGGAAGTGCAAAGACAGTAAGGGAGGGAAAAACAAGAACAGCAAAGTAATCGCAAACTTCAGTACATACGCAGGAAGCATACATCAGTACAGCTCAACTCCTAGCTAGATTAACATAGCATCTCACATTAAGTACCTTTTAATGCAATTTCTGTTTCATGTTACATATCATCGTCTTTTCAGAAAAAAATTGAAAGATATGTAAAAATGCCAGAAGGGAGATAGTGTGCAGCCCACTCCAAGTGTCAGTACCAGATCTCGGTATAACACAAATTTGGGAATTATCAGAAGGAAAATTTTAAAATAATTGTGATTAACATAATAAAGAGGTCTAATAAATAAATAAATAGAGGACATAATATAGTTATTATCTTAGTTGCTTTTCTCATTGCTGAGACTAGATACCCAAAACCGGCAAGTGAAAGGCGGAAAAGGTTATTTCAGCTCACAGTTTGTAGAGTTTCAGCCCGTAGTTGGCCGGCTCCAAGGCAGAGCGGCACGGCAGAGGGCCTCACATGGGAGAAACAGTCCAGGGCAGGGCAGCTGAAGACAGCAAGCAGCAGGCACCAAGCAGCAATAAGCAAGCCTGCCTTTCCTTTTCATTCCACCCAGCCTTTTAAATAGTGCCACCCACACACGGGGGGGGGGACTTCTGTCTTCAACAGAATCATTCAACCACGCCCAGAACTATGCTGATTCCTATCAGTGGACTAAATTAGTACCCGACATCCTTAATCCCTATCACATGTCCTAATCCCACCAGACCTGAGAAACTCTTCTTAGAAGCACATGAGGTTTTGTGGGAACATCTAGATAAAAGCCATGACAGTTATGCAAGCAGGGAAAAGTACAAACATAAGAAAGAATTAAAACAGAGTGTGGCAATCTGGGCATGTTGATGATACACACCTGTAATCTCAGCACTTAGGAGGCTGAGGCAGGAGGATTGCTATGAGTTTGTGGCTAGACTGGACTACATAGTGAATTCAGGGATAGCCTGAATTACATAACAAGACTCTGTCTCAAAAAATGTTTTAAAAACTGACAAATTAAAAATAAGAACTTGGGCTGGGGATTTAGCTCAGTGGCTGAATTATATAATAAGACTCTGTCTCAAAAAAATTTTTAAAAACTGACAAATTAAAAATAAGAACTTGGGCTGGGGATTTAGCTCAGTGGCTCAAGTGCTTGCCTCGTAAGCTCAAGGTCATGAGTTTGATCCCCAGTCTCAAATAAATAAGTAAATAAAAATAAGAGCTGAGCATGGCCAAATGAAGAATCAAAGAGTTTGACTACAGGTAAAAGGAATTTTCCAAGTGGAAATATTAGAACAAAGTAAAACAAAACAGTACACCTAATTACTGTGGGACAGTTTCAAGGTATAGCAAACATGTAGTGAGCACACTGAGAAGGAAAAGTAGAAGAAAGGAAAAATCTGAACTGAAAAAGACCAAGAATTTTCCAAAATTAATAAAAGCATAACAAATACAACAATCTCTAAGAACAACCAGAAAAATAGCCAAAAATACGCACCTAAGTACATAGTTCCATTGCAGAAAACCAAAGCTAATAACAAAACTCACCAGACACTGGAGAAATAAATCACCTCAACTATAACAAGAAAAGGAATTACAGCATGCATCTTTTCAGAATTAACTATCGCTTTTAATATGAATGGTTTAAATCTTGCCAACTAACATGCAAAGATTATTATAGTGAATAATAAGTAAGACTCTATTATACATTCTCTACAAAAAATTAATTTGAAATGTTATGACTGCTAAATTAAGAATGAAGGAATAGAAAATGATATGACATTCTAATGCTAATTTTTAAACAACTACAATAGCTGTATATGTAACAGAATATGTATTTCAAGTAATATCTTCTAAGCAGTTTTTATTCAGTTTATTTAAACAGTCCAGAAATATAATGTAGGTAAATGTCTATTTCTTTTTTTAATAAATTAAATTTATTGGTACATTTTAGATATACATAATGATAATATTCATGATATGAAATGTGTACCTTTTTATGACATAATTTAATCATGTTTCCCATTTCCCTATCCCTCTCTTCAATCACTATTCACTTTTCTAAGTACAAAAGCTTTGTTTCCAGTTTTACTTTCTTTTCTCATCATGCTTTTTTCTTTCCCCTTCCTTCCTTTCACGCTGCACTGTCTCTAGCTAACCTTTCCGTTTGAACATTTTCTTCTTATTTCACAGTATCTAGTGTACATTTTGGTCTATATTTACACTCAGTTTCTTACACCAGTGAAACAATACAGTATTTATACATGCATCAGATTGGTTTCACTTAAGGGTATGGCCTCAAGGTGTAGCCTTTCACCTAGAAATATTTCAGATTTATCCTCCATTATGACATAGTACTAAACCATTGTATAAAAAAAACAAATCTTGATCCATGCATCAGCTGACGGGCATTTGAGTTGTTTCTAGGATTTAACTCTTACCAACTGGGTCACTAAAACCATGGGGGTGCATATATTGCTGTGGTAGCATGCTTGTAATACTTTTGGGAAGATAGCAAGAAAGGCAATAGCAGGGTCAAATACAACCTCTAGTCTTAGGTCTTCGAGGAATTTTCATCCTGTTTTCCACACTGGTTACACTAGTCTACACTCCTGCCAACAGTGGACAATGGATCTTTTTTCTACACAACCCAGTCAGCAATTTTTATTGGCTGACTTCTTGATAATATCAATTCTTTCTGAATCAAGATGGAATCTCAGTGTTGTTTTAAATTGCATCTCTTGAATGACTAGTGATGGTGAACATTTTTTCCTATATTTATTTGCCATTTCTATATCTTCATCTGAGAAGTATCTATTCATTTTAGATGTCCATTTTTGGACTGGATCTTTAAATTTGGGCCGGAGTGTCTGCTTTTGGTTTTCTTGCTGAGCTGTTTCTGTACGCTAGATAGTAGTCCTTTGAGGTATACCTGGAAAATTTTTTTCTCACACTGTGGGCTGTGTCTTTGGTTGGTGGTTTCTCTTGCTCTGCAAAAGCTTTTTAACAAGATGAGATCCCAGTTGTGGATTCTTTGTAGTATCTTCTGCGTGATTGAGATTTTGTTCACAAAATCTTTGCCTACATCAATGTCGTCAAGAGTTCTACATATTCTGTCTTCCAGCAGACTTAGAGTTTCTGTCTTAATATTGAGATATTTGATCCATTTCAATTTTAGTTGAGTGCATGGTGATAGACATGGGTCTAGTTTTAATCTTTAGCATCTGGAAGGCCAGTTTTTTCCAGCACTATTTATTAACGAGGCTATCTCCAGTAAAGGTGCTTGGTCCATTTGTCAAAACTCAGGTGGCTGGGGCTGGGGATGTAGTTCAGTGCCATAAGTGTCAGCCTGGCAAGCATGAGGTCTGAGTTTGATTCCTGGTTAAAAAAAGGAAAGAAAGAAAAAAGAAAAATCAGGTGACTGAGTATGTTTGGAGCTGTTTGTGCATCTTCTAGTCCATCCGATAGATCTTTGGGTCTGTTTTTGGCCAGCACCATGCCGTTTTTAGCACACAACTCTGGGATTGAGATGCCGCCTACCTTGCCTTTGTTGTCTAGAATTGCCTTCGCCATTCCAGGTGTCTTCTATTTCCAAATAAATTTTCAGATCACTTTCTCTAATTCTGTAAGACTCACTGTTGAAATTTTGGTTGGGATTGCATGAAATCTGTAGAGTAGTTTTAGAAAAATGGCCATTCTCACTATACTGGTTCTTCCTACCCAAGAACAAGAGATATTGTTGTATTTTCTGGGACTTTCTTAGATCTCCTTTTTCAGAATATTGTAGTTTTTAATGTAGAGATCTTTTATTTTCTTTTTTAGATTGATTCCTAAGGCTTCAATTCTTCCCTCAGTTCCTTCCTGAGACCCAGGAACCTACTTTCCTCCTTTGTTTGCGCACATTTCTACATTCCATCATCTGAAGTGCAAATATCAAAGAATCTCTTTTTCTGCTGCTTGCCACTCTGTATCTCACCAGAAGTCTATATTATAATCTTTTAATGAATGTATATCACTATCCAGTTATACTAAGCCCCTTGAAGTCACAGTGTCCTATAGTTCTTTTTTTTTTTTTTCTGCCCTGTAGTTCTGTGTGTAGTCTAATTCTTTTGATCTGGTAGTCAAGAAGGGTCTGATGACTGTGTTCATATTCAGCTAAAACCCACATTCAGGGCTATCCTTTACAAGACAGCAAATCAGAGCCCACAGTCCAAATCTTGCCCACTGTTTATTCTCATGCAAAAATTTTTAATTCAACACAGCCAAGCTGATTTCTTTATGTACAGTCAGTGGCTGTTTTAAATTACAATTTTGTGAGTTAAGTAGGTAAATAGAGACTGTATGGTTGACAAAGGAGTTTGTCAGTCTCTGGTCTAGAACAGTGGAAAATACCACCATCACTTAAAAGAAGAATTTCAAAGAACATACTCCATTGCACAGTAATCTGTTAAGGAATATTTTCCTTTTTTCAGTACTGCAATGCTGAGCAATACACTCATGGTAGTATGCAGTGTACCGGTTCCTCAAAGGTATTCATGCATTCATTTTTTAGGACATATGAATATATCTCCTTATATGGCCAAAAGAATTTTTCAGATATGAGTAAAACAGGTCTGAAAATATGGGGATTATTCAAAGATTTCCAGATTAATCTAAATTATCCAAAAAGTCAGAAGAGTCTTTAAAAGCAAGAACCTTTCCCAGCTGTGATATGATAATGGAGCTGGGATCGGAGAAATATGATATTGTCAGTTTAAAAAGAAAAGGGATCCAGCAGCCAAAGAATGTGGGCACTGCCTAGAGAGAGACAAGGGAAAGATTCTCCCTCATAATACTTACAAAGAAATCCAAGTCTAGTGACTACTGATTTTACCCCAGTGATAGCTGTGTCAGACTCAACTATACAACTGTGAAACGGTGTTTGTGTTACTGTGAGCCACAGATATTTTGGTGGTTTATTATAGCAGCTATAGAGAATTAATCTTTTCATATAGTATAAGACACTTAGGAATGGAATCATTTCAAAGTTATTCCAAAATAGCCCTGCAAATTAGTTAACTACAGAATAGAGCAGAATATCTCTTGCTGAATCAGCTTTATTTCTGTAGCAACACATTTGGAACAGGTACTTTTGTGTTTGTTTCTGCCATCTGTGATGCCAAAAATCATTAGAAAAAAATTCATGTGTGAATTGAGAGGAGTGCTAAAGGCTTTCATTGGCTTATGGTTGCCATGGAAACCATTTTACTTGGTAATCAATGTGTTTAGTATGTCTCTCTTGCTCCATGCTTCACTTGTGGAAATACAGATGCAGCACGGATCCATGGAAAACACTGAGGAGGAAAGAAGGAAAGCCTTGAATACCAAGCTCAATAAAAGAAAATCTGGACAATATTCTTACCCATATTAAGGTGAAGAAAATTAAGAAAAGCATCATTTTGATCTTTTTTGAAAATTGAATTGAATGAAATTTATTTTTCAATAGCAAATTTTCAGGGATAAATAAGGAAAATTATCCCATAAATGGAAAAGCATAGGTCCACCAGAAAACCATGGCCATAGTTTTTAAAGTCTGTGTATCTGCCTCTTTCTCTCTCTCTCTGTCTTTGTCTCTCTTTCCTCCCCTTCTCTCCCTCTCTTGTTTTTTTCCTCTGTTCTCACTCTCTCACCCTACTAATTCACCCAAGAATGGTCTTTCATTTGTCAGGCCAGATAGAGTAAAGTAGATTTGTAGGATTTGAGAACCCAGGTCAATACAGAGTACTTATTAAATACTGTTTATTGTCACATATAATTACAGACTTCTTTTCACATCTGAGGAAATGAAGCCCAAAGAAACAGAAACTAACTAATATTTAGAACTACTGGAAATAAAACAAATCAACAAGAAGGAGATGGGACTTCTGTGTGCTTTTGTTTGTTTGTTTTTAGGCTTTAAGTGTACTTTTTCTTAAAGAATGGAGAGTCAGTTTGACTTTTGATCACATCCAGGCTATCACAGGTTCTGAAAAACGAGATCTAAGAGAGTCCAGGAAAATGGAACAATATCTCTTATTCTTGGGTAGGAAGAACCAGAATAGTGAGAATGGCCATTTTTCTAAAACTACTCTACAGACTTCATGCAGTCCCAATCAAAATTCCAACAGTGAGTCTTACAGAATTAGAGAAAGCAATTCGAAAATTTATTTGGGAACAGAAGACACCTGGGATAGCAAAGGCAATTCTAGACAACAAAGGCAAGGAAGCGGGCATCAAAATCTAAGAGTTGTGTGCAGCATGGTACTGGCCAAAAACAATGGATTGGTACTGTGCCACAATGGAGGATAAATCTGAAATATTTCTAGGTGAGAGGCTACACCTTGAGGCCATACGCTTAGGTGAAACCAATCTGAAGCATGTATAAATACTGTATTGTTTCTCTGAGGTGAGAAACCAAGTGTAAATACAGACCAAATGTATACTAGGTACTGTGAAATATGAAGAAACAACTTCTAAGATAACAGTATGTAATACATTAACTAGTGTTGATTTCTTACTGTTATTTTTTTAATTCTGTATTATTTCTACCCTTTTTTCTGTTATGCTTTTTTTTTTAAGGGAAAAATAATGATAGGGAGATTTGCCTCAAAAAAAAGAAAAAAGAAAAAGAAAATGTTCAAGTAGGAAAGTGAACTAGGAGGGTAGAGGAGAAAGGAAAAGAAAAAAGAGAAACAGGATAAAATGGAAACAGAACTTCTGTAGAGGTAGAAAAGGATTGAAGGGGATCTCTGGGAATGGGGAAAAAAAGAATCCATAGGATGAATATTATCAATATGTATACATAAAATATATCAATAAACAATTTTAAAATAATGTAATATTTACCAAATGTTTAGTTGAGTTCATTATTTAACCTCCAAATGTATC
>PVJX010028607.1:0-23713 GCA_004027295.1 Dolichotis patagonum | reverse complement strand
AACATTGGACTGCAGTGGACTACCATGCTGGCTCGATGAGAGGCTCAGGAACCCCTCAGCCAAACAGAAGACCTCATCAAGCTTCATTCAGTGTGGTGAGTTTGCCCCATAAAATAGAAGTCTGTAGTGGGTAAATAAGGTCAGAAGTGAAACTCGCTCCAAGTGTAAGACCTTGGCTAACCTGGCAAGAGAGTGGGTAACCCCCTCCCCCCACACAGAGAACATCAGACAGGTTGATGGGGCAACAATATTGCCCCACCCCAATTTAGAGGGAATTAAAAGAACTTATGAGACCTCCAGTGATACAGTAGGGCCTCAGCTCACACAAACGCTATAGCCAGGGAGACCTGGTGACCTGCCACCACCTGAAGATATAACAACAGTAGGAGCTAAGAGCTACCCTACATCAATAATTCTGGGCTAGTTAGCCCAGAAAGAATATAGGACTCACCCAATAGGCACAGTAGGAGGAATTCAGGAGACTGGATCTCCTCTTCATTGTGGTACCCAGCAATTTGACAAATATCAACTACACAGTAGAACCCTGAAACACACACTGCAGAAACTTGTGACTGTTGGAATAGAAAGACCAGAAATTCACCCAAAAGGTAAAAATGACTAAACAAAAAGGTAAAATGCAATCCCAAATATCTAGTCCATCAGGGGCAAGTGCAGGTGACAATGAAATAGAGGACCCTAAAATTCATACACCAGAAATCTCTGAAAAGATAGCAAATGAAGTAAAGAAACAAATCCATGAGGTTATAGAGGAACTCATTAGAAATAAAGTCTTATGTAAAGACAAAAGTAACAACCTTAGTAAATGAGCTGCTCAACATAGCTAGAGAAGAAATAGATAAGAAATTACAGGAGCATGGGAAATTGATTGAAACTTTGAATGAACAATGCAGAAAACAAGCAGAATCTACAAAACAAATTGAAAGAGATATGCAAGAAGCAAAAAATTATATTGAAAGCCTGAAAAGCCGTTTAAATGAAGCTGAGAATAGAATCTCAGACCTTGCCTTGAGGACAGGATCGCAGATAGTGATCTTAAAAGGGTAAAACTTATAAAAACAACAAAGCAGCATGAAAGAACAATCCAACAGCTACAAGATGATGCCAGGAGAAAGAAACAATGTTAGAATAATAGGCATTAGTGAGGAGGCAGGAGACAATGCAAAGGATATAGCTAAGCTGTTCACAGAAACAATGGCAGAAAATTTCCCAAACATAGGGGAAAAATTGGATATACAAATAAGTAAGGCATATAGAACGCTACACAGTCATAACCAACATACACCTACATCAAGACATATAATAATTAAGATCTCAGACATACAGCATAAAAACAGAATACTAAAAGCGGTTAAGAGAAAAGACATAAGTCACCTACCAAGGAAAGCCTGTTGGAATCACAGCAGACTTCTCAGCACAAACCTTCAGGTTAACGTGAGCTTGGAGTGAAGTATTTTAAGCCCTAAAAGAAAACAACTTTTAACCCAGACTGAGGTACCTAACAAAAGTGTCTTTCAAATTTAATGGAGAAACAAGAAACTTCCATGACAAAGAACAACTAAAGAAATTCATATCCACCAAACCAACCTTAGAAATAGTGCTGAAGGACATCCTAGGTAGAGATAAAAATGATCACAATCTCCAGAACAACAACAGAAAGAAATCACCAGGCTGGACAAGAAAGTAAACAAAGGAGAAAAGCAGGAAACTAACAACAATAACACAACATGGCAAAGTCAAGCCAGTACATATCAGTGATATCCATAAATGTAAATGGCCTCAATACAACTATCAAAAGAAACAGGTTGACAGAATGGATCAAGAAACATGATCCCACAATGTGCTGTATATAAGAAACACATCTGACTCAAAAAGAAACACATAGATTAAAAGTCAAAGGATGGAAAACAGTATTCCATGCAATAGGAACCCAGAAAAAAGCAGGGGTAACTATTCTACTTGCAGACAATGTGAACTTCAAACCTAAGATGATTAAAAGAGACAAAGAAGATCACTACATATTCATCAGTGGAAAAATTCAAGAGGAAGAACTAACAATTATAAATATATATGCACCAAACACAGGAGCACCCAACTATATAAGACAGATACTAAAAGACATGAAAAACCAAACACACAAGAACACAATTATTACAGGTGACCTTAACAGCCCACTGTCACAAAGAGATAGGTCAACAGAACAAAAAATCAGCAAAGAAATAATAGAACTGAATCATACCTGTGAGCAATTGAACTTAGTAGATGTTTACAGAGTGTTCCACCCAACCACATCAGAATACACATTCTTCTCAGCTGCCCATGGGACATTCTCCAAAATAGACCATATATTATCCCATAAAACATTCTTAAGTAAATGCAAAGGTATTGAAATTATCCCATGCATACTATCTGACCATAGCGCACTGAAACTGGAAATTAATGGCAAAAGAAATTGCAAAACTGGCATAAATACATGGAAATTAAATAACAATCTTTTGAACAACCAGTGGGCTACAGAGGAAATTAAAGAAGAAGTAAAGCAAAGCTAAAATTCAATGAAAATGTAGAAACAACCTATTGTAATCTGTGGGATGCAATGAAAGCAGTCTTAAGAGGGAAATATATAGCAATAAATTGTCATATCAAGAAAACAGAATGAACACAAATAAACAATCTAATGCTTCATCTCAAGCTTCTAGAAAAAGAAGAGCTAGTTAAATCTGAGGCTCATAGAAGAGAGTATATTGTAAAGATTAGAGCAGAAATCAATGCAATTAAAACTAAAAAAAATACAAAGAATTAATGAATCAAAAAGCTGGTTTTTTGAGAGAATAAACAAAATTGACAAAACTCTAGCTAACCTTACAAAGAAAAAGAAAGAAAAAACCCAAATTCATGCAATAAGGACTGAAAAAGGGGAAATTACTACAGATCGCATGGAAATTCAAAAGATCATGAATACTGACTTTGAAAATCTCTACTCACATAGAGAGGAAAACACAGAGGAAATGGACAGATTTCTAGAAACATATGAATTAACAAAGCTCAACCAAGAAGATACAGCAATTTTGAACAATCCAATTTCAGCCACTGAAATTGAAAGTGTAATAAAAAACTTACCAACAAAAAAAAGCCTAGGTCCTGATGGATTCACAGCTGAATTCTATAAGAAATTTAGAGAAGACTTGATGCCAATACTCCTTAAAGTCTTCAATGAAATTGACAAGAAAGCAATCCTCCCTAATTCATTCTTGGAGGCAAGTATTACTCTGATACCAAAACCAGAGAAAGACCCAACTGAAAAGGAGAACTATAGGCAAATCTCACTAATGAACATTGATGCAAAGATTCTCAATAAAATACTAGCAAATAGAATGCAGCAAAACATCAAGAAGATTATACATCATGACCAAGTGGGGTTCGTTCCACAAATGCAGGGATGGTGTAACATACACAAATCAATAAATGTGATACACCATATAAACAGAGCCAAAAAGAGAAACCACATGGTCATCTTAATAGATGCAGAAAAAGCTTTTGATAAGGTCCAACATACGTTCATGATAAAAACCCTTCAGAAACTTGGAATACACGGTGTCTACCTCAACCTTATAAAGGCCATCTATGACAAACCAAGAGCCAATATTATACTAAATGGACAAAAACCTGAAAGCTCTCACTCTAAAATCAAGAACAAGACAAGAATGTCCACTGTCACCACTCCTATTCAATATAGTTCTGGGAACACTAGCCAAGGCAATCAGACAAGAGAAAGAAATAAGAGGAATAAAGATAGGAAAGGAAGAAGTTAAGT
Organism: Dolichotis patagonum; assembly: GCA_004027295.1. Lineage (NCBI taxonomy): Eukaryota > Metazoa > Chordata > Mammalia > Rodentia > Caviidae > Dolichotis > Dolichotis patagonum. The sequence goes on along the minus strand of PVJX010028607.1, from coordinate 19,881 downwards.
TATCACTATTTGCAGATGACATGATACTCTATATAGAAGACACAAAAAACTCCATTAGAAGATTACTAGACATAATAAACAAATTCAGCAGTGTAGCTGGATACAAAGTCAAAGCTCAAAAATCAATAGCATTGCTGTACACAGACAAGAACCTCACTGAGAGAGAAATTATGGAAATATTGCCCTTCACAATAACATCTAAAAAAATGAAATACTTAAGAATCAACCTAACTGAAAATGTAAAAGACCTATATACTGAAAATTATACTATGCTAAAAAAGGAGATTGAAGAGGATATTAGAAAATGGAAGGATATTGTATGCTCTTGGCTAGGAAGAACCAACATTGTGAAAATGACCATACTCCCAAAACTGTTATACAGATCTAATGCAATCCCAATGAAAATACCATTGACATACCCCACAGATCTAGAGAAAACACTCCTAAAATTCATTTGGAGCCAGAAGAAACCTAGAATAGCAAAGGCAATTCTGGGCAGTAAAGACAAGGCAGGAGGCATCTCAATTCCTGACTTGAAACTGTAGTACAAAGCTACAGTGATAAAATCAGCATGGTACTGGCAAAGAAATAGACCTGAGGACCAATGGAACAGAGTAGAAGATGCAAGTATAAGTACCCAGATACTCAGCCATCTGATATTAGACAAAGGGGCTAAATATGTTCACTGGAGGAAAGATAGCCTCTTTAATAAATGGTGTTGGAAAAATTGGCTCTCCACATGCAGAAGACTGAAACTAGACCCATGCCTATCACGATGCACAAAACTAAAGTCTAAATGGATCAAAGACCTAAACATTAAAACAGAAACACTAAATCTATTAGAAGATAAGTTAGGTAGAAATTGGGAAACATAGCCATAGGCAGAGATTTCATGAACAAAATGCAAACTGTATGGGAAAGACTTCAGAGAATCAACAACTGGGATCTCATATTATTGAAAAGCCTCTGCACTTCAAAAGAAATCACCAGCAGAGTGAAAATAAAACCCACAGAATGAGAAAGAATTTTATCCAGCAATCCCTCAGACAAAGGACTTATATCAAGAACATATAAAGCATTGAAAAACATCAACCCCCCCTCCAAATTCAAAGATCCTCACCAAAAATGGGCAGCTGAGATGAACACACAGTTCTCAGATGAAGATATACAAATGGCAAATAAATACATGAAGAAATGTTCACCATCACTGGTCATTCAAGAAATGCAAATTAAAACAACATTGGGATATCACCTCACTTTGCAAAGAATAGCGGCCATCAAGAAATGAACTGATAACAAATGTTGGTGAGACGGGGTGGGGGGAGAAACACTGCTCCATTGTTGGCGGGAGTATAGACTGGTTCAACCACTATGGAAATCAATATGGAGAATTCTCAGAAGACTAGAATTGGAAGCTCCATTCAACCCAGCTATTCCCCTCCTGGGTATTTTCCCAGAAAAACTGAAAAGTTCATATCACTCCCATATATATGCACCCATGTTCACAGCAGCACAATTTGTAATAGCTAAATCTTGGAAACAACCAAGATGTTCATCAACTGCAGAGTGAATGAAAAAGATGTGGTATTTTTACACAATGTAATATTACTCAGCTATAAAAAAGGATGATCTTGAGGCCTTCATAGGGAAATGGAGACAACTTGAGACTATCCTTATTTATGAAATAAATAAGAATCATATTTATAAATATCACATTGTTTCTCTAGTGTAAAAAGTAATAAGAACTGTAGGAGTAATAAAACCCAAAATGTATAATTGCTACTGTAAAAGAAAAAAGAAAAGAAAGTGCTCTAAAGATATAACTGCATGCGTGTTTAAGTGTGTAAGATAGATGACCATATTACTGTTTTTCTTACATTGTTGAGCAGAACTGTTAACAGTCTCACTGTTTGAATGTCTACTTTGTATGCTTTAATTTTGTAACATGAACAACTATTTCCAATGATGAGAGTATGTAATATATCAAGTGGCGATTTCTTAGTGTTTTTGTTGTTGTTTTGGTGTTTGTTTTTGTTCTTTTATTTTTTCCCCTTGGAATTCTGTATTGTTGCTACCATTTTTCTATTTTGTCTGTTTTTTTTCCTCTTTAAATAAAATTAAAGAAAAGAAAAGAAAACTTTCTTAACAGGGTAAAAGAATTTGATATATGGATAAATAATTATCAAATGATAATGCAAGTACAATTTTGTAGAACTTATGGAACACAAAAGAAGCAGTCTTATTAGGGAAATTGACAGCAATAAATTCCTACATTAGAAAAATAGAATGAGCTTAAATAAGTAACCCAGTGTTGAACTTCAGGTTTCTGGAAAAAGAAGAGCAATTCAAGACCAAGGTGCATACAAAGAAGGAAATTATGAAGATTAGGTCAGAAATTAATTCAATGGAGACTAAGAAAACAATACAAAGAATCAATGAATCAAAGAGTTGATTCTTTGAAAGATTAAACAAAATTGACAAATTCTTAGCCTACCTTATCAAAAGAAATAAAGACTCAAATTCATGCAATTAGGAATGAAAAGGGTGAAATCACAACCAATTCTGCAGAAATCCAGATCATTAATATTTATTCTGAGAACGTATATTCTAATATGATGTAAAACACAGAATAAATGGAGAGTCCTAGATACATATGAGTAAGCTGGATGAAGAAGATATAAGGATTGTAAATAACCCACTATAGAGAAGCCCAGGTCCTGACAAATTCACTGCTGAATTTGACAAGAAAAGATGTAATGTCACTATTCTTTAAACTTTTTAATGAAATTAAAAGGGAAGCAATACACACAAACTCATTCCTGGAAGCAAGCATTACGCCTGTCATGGTTTATGTCAGTTGTCCTCAAGCCTCATGCCTTTGCATTGTGTTTTTGTGATTGGTTCATTGTCTAGTGCTTGGATTGGGGATGTGAGTGCTATGCAGGTCTAGGGGTGAAGCCAGGCTCTGATGTAATGGCAGGAAGAAGGCGTGTCTTTATGTCTCTTGCCAGTTTCCGCCTTGCTGTTTGCAGCTGCCATGAACTGCCTTGCCCCGCCATCCCACCCTGCCTTGGAGCCAACTGAGTATGGACTGAAACCTCCAAGAACTGTAAGAAATAAACCTTTCCTTTCCCAACTTTGGGCATCAGGTATTTTGTCTCAGTGATGAGTAAAAAGTAACTAAGACAACCCCAACCCTAAAATGAGAGAAGGATCCAACCAAAAAAGAGAACTAAAAGCCAATCTCCCTAATGAAGATAGATGCAAAATCTTCTACAAGATAATGACAAACAGAATGCAGCAAATCATCAAGAAAAGTATGTGCCATGACCAAGTAGGAATCATCCCCAGAGTGCAGGGATGGTTCCACATATGCAAATCAATAAATGTAATGCACCACTTTAACAAGCCAAGGACAAAAACCATATCAGCATCTCAACAGATGCAGAAAAAGCATTTGACAAAGTCCAGCACCTATTCATGATAAAAATTCTACAGAAAATTGGGAATAGATGCTCTTTCTCTCAATCTGATAAAAGCCCCCTATGACAAACTAATAGCCACATCTTACTAAATAGCCAAAAACTGAAAGCTTTCACTCTAAAATAAGGAACAAGACAAAGATGTCTACTTTCACCATTCTTATTCAATATAGTTTTGAAAACATTAACCAGAGCAATTAGACAATAAAAATAAAAGAAATAAGGATAGGAAAAGAAGAAGTACAATTATCGTTATTCACAGATGACCTGATACTCTACATAGAAGAGTCCCAAAATTCCACCAAAGACCTTTAGATTTAGTAACCAAATTCAGTATTGTAGTTGGATACAAATCAATATTCAAAAATCAATAATATTCCTGTACACGTATGGCAAACTCACTAAGAGAAATTAGGGAAACCACACCTTTCACAAAATTTAGGAATTATTCTAATGAAGGAAGTAAAAGACCTTTGCATTGGAGTCACAGCAGATCAAAGAGTATATCAGGAAATGGAACGATATCCCTTGTTCTTGGATAGGAAGAACCAACACTGTGAAAATGGCCATACTCCCAAGATTGTTATACAGATTTAATGCAATCCTGATCAAAAAGCAATAGCGTACCTCACAGAATTAGAGAAAAAAATCCTAAAGTTCATTTGGAACCAGAAGAGACCTAGATAACAAAAACAATTCTGGGCCATAAAGGCAAGGCAGGGAGTATCTCAATCCTTGATTTAAAATTATACTACAAAGCTACAGTGCTAAATAAGCATGGTACTAGCAAAAAGTAGACCAGAGGATCAATGGAACAAATTAGAAGATGCAGAAACAACTCCAAACCAACTCACAAAGGTGTCAAATACCTTCAGTGTATGAAAGATAGCCTCTTTAATAAATAGTACTGGAAAAGCTGGCTTCCCACATGCCAAAGACTAAACCCATATCTTACCATGAATTAAATTAAAATTGGTATGTATCAAAGATCTAAATGCTAAAATAGAAACATTAAGGCTGTTGTGAGATGGAATAGGTAGAACTCTTGAAGAAATGACTAGGCAAAGACTTTATGAACAAAATCCCAATCTGGCAGGAAATATTACAAGCAATCAACAACTGGAAACTTGTTTATCAAAAAGCTTCTGCACAGCAAAAGAAATCACCAACAGAGTGAAGAGACAACCCACAGGATGGGAAAAAACTTTTGCCAGCTGTTCTTCAGACAAAGGACCAATATCCAGACCATATAAAGAATTGAAAAAAATCAGATCCCCCAAATTTAAAGACCCAATCTAAAAATGGGCATCTGAAATGAATACACACTTCTCAGATGAAGGAGAAATGGCAAATAAATATATGAAAACATATTCAGCAGCACTGGTCATTCAAGAGATGCAAATTAAAACAACACTAAGATTCCATCTTACTCCAGAAAGAATGGTTATTATCAAGAAATCAACCAATAACAGGTGTTGGTGGGGCCATGAAGAGAAGGGCTCTTTTCCACTGGTGTAATCCCTGTGGATATCAGTGTGGAGATTCCTCAAAAACTAAGATTAGAGGTCCCATTTGAGTCATCTGTATACCCCTTCTTGGTATCTCCCCCAAAGAATTCAAAGTATAGCAGAGTACTAAACCTGCACCCATGTTTATGGCAGCACAGTTTGTAATAGCTAAATCTTGGACACACCCTGAAGGCCCATCAACCGATAAAAGGATAAAAAAGATGTGGGTTTTTAATACAATGGAGTATTTCTCAGCTATAAAGAAAGATAAACTTGAGACTTTCAAGCTAAATAAATAGACCTTGACACCATACTTTTAAGTGAAATAAATTAGACACGCATGTTCAAATATTACATTCTTTCTCTGGTGTGAGATCCCAAAGGAAAATAAGGAAAAAATAGATGGTAAGCATTGGGAAGGAGGAAGAAAGTCTTCAAGTGGGAAGGAGAACTAGGGAGGAGGAAGGAGAAAGGAAGGAAGGGAAAAGAAAAAAAGAGAATAGGAAAAATGAAAACAAAGCTTTTCTGAATAAGGAAGAGAGGAGAGGTTGAAGGGAGAGGAGAGAAATGGGAAAAAAGAATCAAGGTATATGTATTGGCACAAATTTCATATAATGAGTGTTATATATCTAAAATGCCCCAGTAAAATTAAAGAAAAAAAATTCAAAAGCCTGATTTACCTGTGAGCTTTTTATTTCCCTAGTGTCCTGACATCACTTTTCCGTTTATGCCAGCTTTTCCTTTCTGTTTTCATGGATCTGCTTTGAGTGTATCTTCCCATTATCTTCAATAAATAGCTCCTTTTTTCTTTTATCATTGGATGTACACTTGCAATTCTTTGCTTTCCATACACAAGATGTTGCAGTCTGTCTGCTCCATCACATGGTAATACAATAAGATATGCAGAAAACATTAACTTGATCTGGGCATTCAGTTTTAGTGAAGATTTGGTAGAGATGATTGGTGTTTGCTGTCTATTCTAGAGTCCCTTTGTTCCAAGCAGATTTTCTGGGGGCACTGTTGAGACCAACAGTGTGAGATAAGTCTAATAAAAGCCCAGACTATATATTTTCCTCCTTTCTACCCTTAACTTCTCCGTTCAAACAGAGGATCTTTCTCTTCTTTGAGTAAAAAAAAAATCTGCATTATATATTAGGATTCTCTCACCCCAGAATTTGTTCTTTAAAGAATGTATGTATTTATGTGTATGTGTGTATGACTGTGTGTTGTTGAAAACCACTGAACTGGATCAATGAAAGTGATTAATGATGAAGGTTCTGCTAAAGTGACAGGTTACTGTTGCCAAATATTGCATGGGATAGGTACTAAAAATTATTTTATGCTAGTCTGAAATTCAGATGTAACTGGATGTCTTGTATTTGCTAAATGTGACAACCCCAATCCACGCATAGTTTATAACAAAAGAGTGAATGAATTTTCCAACATAGAGATTTTGCTAAACATTGATGCAAAAGTTTTTACATCTTGGCTCCCTACACCGTAGTCTATGACTTGTTCCTTTTATGGCTGAGCCCACCCACCCCTGCAGCTGGCTGTCCTGGCTTGCTGCTGCACAGGTAGGAGGGTGGGTATGGCAGAGCCTTTTTGGCTCAGCAGGATCCCACTCTTCTTCCCCAGGATACTGAGAACAAGTTATCCAACTTCTGCCATTAAGTTAATTTCCCTAGTTTTTGTTTTTTAATTCTTCATTATGATTCCATCTTTGAAATTTTGAGTGGTAAACATTAATTACAATGACTATAGTCCCCAGAGCTTCACACTGAAGTATTGGAGAAAGAGCTGTAGACACTCTAAAGGCAGTGGTTATTTGCAGCCCTCATGGAATTCAGGAAAGACATGGAGGGGCTGAATGTCCCTCTTTGTCATCTCTGCTCCTGAGCTGCTGCATCCCTGTACCTCACCAAGACATACAGAAATTATTTCCACACAAGGCATGGTGAAAAGATTACCAGGAAATCATGTTTCATTTCAATATTCCTTAAGAGATTTTTTTTAGCACCCATGACTTTGGTATTCACCCTATTTTTATTCATTTATTCATTTTCTGCTAGCTAAACCATAAGTTTATCTGTTTCTTCTTAGCATCTCCACAACCTAGAAGAACACTCATGAAATGCTCCTAATGGATACTGGGTGATGAATGAATGAGCCCCACAAAGAGGAGAAAGCTGGCATCTAAGGTCCATCTATACAACTTCCCTACTGGGCTAGGTTGTCTTCTGTATTTCCTGTGTTCCAGTGAAGTCTGAGAGAAAGGACAGATAATTGTCCTCAACTATGTGCTGGTTTCAGTTAGTTTAAAAGATTATCAATAGTTTATACAGGTTGAATATTTCTTATCTAAAATCCTTGTTGCCAGAGGATTTTAAGATTTTGGAATTTGTTTTTTGATTTTGGAATATTAGTATTGAATCTGAAATTTACTCAAAACAGTTGAGATAAAATTTTTGAAGCTTTTTGCTTTTTGGATTTTTAGGGTAGGGATGTTTGACCTGTATGTCTTTCTCTCAAAGAGATGATTAAAAAGTATTTTTGTTGCCTTTGTAGCTCTTTTCTTGCAAACCTCAGCTCATTTTGTGTGTTATTTTGTGAAACATTAGCTTATTGCTACTAAAAATATCTTGCTGTAGTTTCATACCCTTTTTTTCATCAGTCCCTATTGGACATAAGAACTTATTGGAGAATGCAATGGAGAGGTACCCAGACCATTTAAAGAGACAAGTTGTCTCTTGCTTGCTTTTTCTCATTTAAACCCAATGGTGACTGTTATAACAAAGCTTTTTATAGACTCTGAAGTTAAATCCATGTTTTGCACATTCAATGGTTAATAGCCACATTTAGGAATGTGCTAAGTGCTTTACACTCATCATCACGTTCAGTCCTCATAATCTAAGAAATGGTTGTTACATATTCATTTTATAGAAGAAAAACCAAGAAAAAGAAATGTAAAGTAACTTGTCCATGGTGACACAGCTGGGAGATAGACCTATGTCTTTTTTGATTCCAAAATAATGGCCATCATGCTCTGCTCTGTGAACAGAGCTGTGTTGGTCTGGCTTCTGTCAATTATGCACCATAATAATCTGGTAGAGTGATTTCTCCTATCACAGACACTCCAATAATAAAAGAAATTGATTGTGTTCTGCCAGCATCATGGGTAACAGAAGATAGCTGAGCTGTTTTTAGCAAGTTTGTTTTTCCAATACAAGTGGTCTTCCTTGAGTAACTCTTATTCTTAACCTATAACAACTAGTCATCTAATTTCCTGTCATCTCGTATTTCAACTAATTAATTTAAAAAAAAAAACACATACAACAAAAGTCCGACATCTAATGAGAAGAAAGGAAATTTATGAGCTTGCATATTCATGACAATATTTTCCTCCTGCTGGGTTTGCTTCCTTTTGCTTGTGGATTCATTAAGCACAAAGTGGATACTATTCTTTCTTTTCCAGATTCCTCATCCTAACACCTAGTTTCCAGCGATGTGTTAATTTTAGCAACATTTTATTTCATTACAATAATTGGTGAGTTCCTTGAGTTTATTACAATGGGAGTTTACCCATTTTTAACTGTAAGGCACAATGTTTTGGTGCTATTTTCACTTGGAAAATAATTCCCTATAAGTAATTTCTGAAAACTTTTTCCTGTAAAGGTGATCTCTTCTACCATTTCTAACTCATGGTGGAAAAATCCAAGTCAAGAAGGTAATGACCTCTGAGAGGGTTTCTGACACCCCAGTCTAAGCTCCTGGCTCAGCACATTCTCAGGACCTGCTGTTGTCAGTCTTTCTTGGCCACAAACACTTTCAACTCTGTAGTCTCTGTAGTCCTTTTAGGTCAGTCATCGTCCTACAGAGTATAAGGGATGATATCACCACCACCCTCTGAGCTGTGGTCAGACTCTTGGCCTCATCTGGATGTTCTGCTCATCTGCAGACTGCTCAGTTCTTTTTGGGGTTTATCTGCTCCTCTCATGGTCCCTTCTATTTTGGGTTGGCTTTGTGAGCTACATCTGGGAGAGGCCTTTGAGGTGTCATCTCTCTGTGCTGCTTGCCATCCAACACTGGCAAGTCTCCTTATTGTCGTTCCCTGCCTTCTCAGCACCCCATTTCATGAGCAGTTTCTTTGGCTCCTTCACTCTTCTTTCTGCTGCTGTGGCTGTTTTGCAATGTCTCTGACTGCTCACTGAGATGGTGAACAACCCAAAAGGAAAGTGCTGCTTCCCAGAGTAGAAAGGTGAGGCTCATTGACATTCTAGCAGCAAGTTGTCCTTCTGCTGATGTTGAAGGGGAATAGGTACTATCTGCAGAGATCCTAAATTAACATGCAGATATGATGTTTGGGAGAGACAGTGCTTGATCTGGAGGACTGCCCTGGGCTCTTTTCCCCTGTTGACCTTCACATCTTGTGCTGTCTTTCAAAAATAACCTCTGAGCAGGTTACTCGGCCTCTCCTTTGAGTCCCACATTGCATGTCCTGTAATCTATTGCAAATCCACTTAGGTTTGCCAAGACACATCTAAGTTAATGTGTTCAAAACCTGTTTGAACCTTCTTCTCCAAACCTGATCTTCTTTCATTTTCCTCTCTGCAAATGTCAAATCTGATCACTCAGTTACTCGGGTCCCAAACCCAGACCGCATCTGTCACTCTTCTTTTTCTCACAACTCACATCCAATCAGTCCTCAAATTCTGTCAGTGATGGCTTCACAGTATTCCAGAATCTGACCACTCTTCAGCATCTCATGCCTATTACCCTGGTTCAAGTTGCCTGTCTGATCCTGGATAATAACAAGTTTCTTTCTGGCTTCTTCCCTTCCTCCCCTAGTCTCCTCTCTGCATGCTAGCCAGAGAGGTATTGCAAGACCACAGCAGTGTTTTCTTGGGTTAAAACTCTTCAGCGATTTATTAACTCATGTGGTGTAAAATATAAGACTCTAAATGATCCAGCTTTCCTCTCAAATCTCTGATCTCACTTCCAGGCACTCTGTTCTCCTCCAGTCCAGCCACAGGAGACTCCTTACCTGGAACACGCCAGTCATACTTCTTTGGGTCTTACATCTGCTTGGACCATCACCACATGAGATTTCATCTTTCTCTGCTCAGAAGTTATCTTCAGAGAGTCTTCCTTGACATAGATAGAAAAGAGCCCCTGTCTGAGAGCAGGGAAGTTTTTTTTACTGTGCATCCCTATTACCTAGTTATTGGTATTACTTAGTACCAGCTAACATGTAGAAAATATTTGTGTTCAGTAAATATGAATGAGTTAAATAGTTTGTAGGTAATAAAATATCTTTGGGGTGTGTGTTGTTTTTCCTTGAATGTCTTTGATTTAGTTCTGGGATCTAACACCATCTTGATTAATATTTTGTATGATCCATGGACTGATCACACATCCCAATTTCTTTACTTATAAAGTTCAGGTTGGACTAAGTAAAATGGAAGGCAGGCTGGCCATGTTTTTCTGGGACTTTTAATGTGGGCTCTTGTCTCATTTATGCTCTCATTCCTGAGACACAATATCCAACAGCCACAAATTAAATTATGTTATTTTATTTTTATAGAGCCATTAGACAAGAGGAAGAAATAAAAGAAATACGTATAGGAAAAGAACTCAAATTATCATTGTTTGCAGATGACATGATACTGTACCTAGAAGAACCAGAGAACTCCACCAAAAAACTCTTACAATTAATAGCAAACTTCAGTAACACAGTAGGATACAAGGTCAACAGATCATAATCATTAGTGTTTGTGTACACCAACAATGAGCAGGATGAGAAGGAAATTATGAAAATAATACCATTCATAGTACTTCCAAGAAAAATGAAATACTTAGGAATTAAGTTAACTGGTGAAAGACTTCCACAAAGAAAACTACAGTAATATGGAAAAAGAGATTGAAGAAGACAGCAGAAAATGGAAAGATATCCCCTGTTCCAGGTAGAATCCAAATCCATTACACAGATTCAGGGCAATCCCCATCAGAATACCAGTAGCATACTTTACAGATCTAGAAAAAACTCCCAAAATTCATATTGGAACCAGAAGAGACCCAGATTAGTAAAACCAATTCTGGGTGACAAGAACAAAGCACGAATCCTTGCAATACCTGATTTCAAGCTATACTACAAAGCAATAGTGATAAAAACAGTATGGTACTAGAGCAGAAACAGATGTGTGGATCAACAAACAGAATAGTAGACATTGAAACATCCCCAGACAAATTCAGCTTTTTGATCTTAAACAAAGGGACCAAAACTGTACATTGGAAGAAAACTGGTTATCTGTAGGCGGAACATTGAAATTGGACTTATCTCTCACCACATACTAAATTAAAACCAAAATGGATCAAAGAGAAAAGCATTAAAGCACAAATTAAGCCTAATGGAAGATAAAATAGGTAAAACACTTGAAGCGATAGGTATAGGAAAGGATTTTCCAAACAGAATCTCAATTTCACAGGAAATAACAGCAAGAATCAACAAATAGGATTATATCAGACTAAAAAGCTTCTATACAGGAAAAGAATCAGTGAAGAGATAACATACAGAATGGGAAAAAATATTTGCTAGCTACAGAGGACTAATATCTAGAATATATAAAGAACTCAAAAAAGTTAAGCCACCTAAAATTAAGGTTCTAGTCAAGAAATGGCCAACAGAGGAAGAAATACAAATGGTCAACAAATATATGAAAAAAACTCAACGTGTTTTGCATTGTTCAAAATAAAACAATACTTTTATCTTACTTCAGAAAAAGTGGCAATCATTAGGAAATCAGTAACAAATGCTGGCAAGGCTGTGGTGAAAAGGGAACCCTCCTTCACTGTTGGTAGAAATGCAAACTAGTACAAACAGTATGGAAATTGATATGGAGATTTCTCAGAGAACTGAAATTAGAAATTTCATAGGACCTAGTGTTGTAGTCAGGGTTTGCAAGGGAATCGATTTAAAAGAGGACACATAGTTTATAGGATTGTTTTACAATATTTACCCAAAAAGTCAAATGCAGAAGAGTGCAGGAGATCTGTCCACATACTAGAGACCCAAAGAATCCAGCTGAGGGCCTCGGTCCTGTGGCAGTGTCCTGCAGGAGTCCAGTTGAAGACCTAGAGTCCCTAACAGTGCACCCACGAGTTCAACTGGAGGTCTAGAGCCAATGACAATGTCTCATGTTAGTCTGTATGAAGAATCTACTCTGAGAAGGCTAAATATCAGTGATGGAAGCAAGAAAGTCTGCAGTAGCAAGATGAAGGATCTGTGCTGGTAGGCTGAAGAATCTATACTGCAACCAAGAAGAGATGCTCAAGGTAAGGACCAGACCTCCCCTGAAAGGAACTTCAGCCATCCTCAGTAGCAAGGACCTGAGCACCTCCAATGATAAGAACAGCCAAGTTCATATCAGGAAAACCAGCATGACAAGTTTGTCCAGGAGAATTAACAGTGCACCATCTTCCTCTCCAGTTCTCTTTTTATGCTATTGGCAATAATCCTCAGGTAGGCCATCCACACCCAGCCACCATCCGATTCAGTTGTGTGTCATGAATTGACCATTAGTTGTTAATCCACCACATCCAGCAATCACCCTGATATTTTCCCAGAAGAGCTTAAGATATCACAGTACAGCTAAAGGTGCATATCAATGTTTATAGCAGCAGAACTTATAATAGCTAAATCCTGGAAGCAGCCTTGAATACTTAGCAACAGATGACTGAATAAAGATAATGTGGTATCTATATATATTGGAATACTACTTTGCTATAAAGAATGACAGGTTTGAGACATTTGTTGGAAAATGGATGCACCTAGAAAATATGTCAAATGAAATAAATCAGACACACAAGTTTAAATACTGTATTGTATCTCTCATTTGAGTGAGGTGAAGTATTAACAAAGAGAATAATGCAGGATGGATATAAAGGGACAAGGGGATGGATCTCTTGCAAGAGGGAAATGGTCCAGAAGAACAAGCATGAAAGGGAAGGAGGAGGGGACAAGAAATAAGTAGAATAAAGATATGCCATGTACAGGAACATAGTAACATGTAAACATTATATGCCATAGCATGAGCTTAGATTAATAGTCTCAGCAAGAATGAAACATGGGGTAGAGAAATTGGAGAAGAAGAGAGGGCAGGTGAGGGAAGGGGAAGGAGATTTAAAAAATAAAAGAAACCAGCTGTGGTACACAACCACTCCCCATGAAGAAGCATGAATTTCAAACATGTACTAATAAAATAAGATTAAAAAGTTATATATGAAAGGAGAGCCTTATTTTGGTTGATAGTTCATCCATAGTCAGCTTACTCTAAGGCAGGGCAGCCTGGCAGAGCATGACAGAGGAGAAGCAGCTCAGAGCATGGCAGCTAGGGGTAGAGAAAAGGATCAAGGAGATAGGGAGATGGGACCTTCCATGCCGCAGCCCAGTGACTTACCTCCTCCAACCAGGGTTCACCTCCCAAATCAAATTTAGCTATAAGCTCATCAGAGGACTAATACATGGATATGTATCACATCCTCATGAACCAATTACCTCCCCAAAGCTCTACCTATGAATGCATGAGGCTTTAGGGGGGCATCTAGGTATAAACCATAAATACTCTCTTCTGAGATCTAACCGTAGCAAGATGGGAATTGGGATCTCTTCTAGAACCATGTCCTTGTATCTGCCATGGTGGGGACAGAATTCTGTCACTTTGTGAATCCTTCTTTCTCATCAAGCAATTTAATTATGTTGTTATGCAGGAAAGGCTATGAGATATGTTGCCAAACATCAGTTAATAGTAATGAAACATTAAGTGGTTACATGATTTGCATTAAAACATCAAAGCAGATGCAAGATTATCTGTAAATTAACCTGGCTTCCCACACTCATCTTCATTATGCTATGCTTTCTTGCATGGTGAGCATCATACAGAAGCCAGTGAATGGCTTTGGGGAACCAAATGTGAGTGTCATTAGTTTATGTACTGTGGAGGGTAAGCCAATGCCCAAATCATGAGCTATGAAGGTAAAACATATGGGCATTGCCTTCATAGTTTATGATCTAGATTGAAAGACAGTACTTTGAGAGGGTGTAGAGGATACAAGTTCATATGCGTGAGTGACACATGCATGGCACAGGGTGTGCTTGAGTTCCAGGGTGGAATTCTTTTGGATTGAGATTGTTGGAGGGCTTAGTGCATAGTGAACAGAGACTGAAGCTGTGCCTTGAGGGTTCATTTTCCTCTCTAGGAGCCCAATTCTGTACAATGCTTTTTCTTCTTCCTTTGGCTTAGTGTGATAATAGCAGTTTTCACTAAGAATCAAGTTTCCATAGTGTCCTTTGTGATCCCATCAATTATAAATAATAATTCTTTGAATTAGAGTTATGGGAGGTCATCTGTTTCTTGTTGGGATCCTGACCAACATAGTTATATAGCACATATTCTTTTTAATGCAAACAGTTGATATCTACTTATTATGACTATTTTTGTTCAGCAAGACATACAGTGTTGGGGCTGGGGCTGTAGGTCAGTGGTAGAGCACTTGCATAGTGGGCAGGAGGTCCTGTGTTACATCTCCAGCACCACACATACATAAAATATGCAGTGTTACTGGATGCTCTAGCAAAAAATAAACTCAATATCTGCCATAAGCAGAGTTAGGAGGATTTCTAAATCTCTAACTTTCTATTTAAACCTCCTTGTCTTGGAATTCTGATGAGCTATATGTTGCCTGGCTCAGATTCAGGAAGAGCTTGCCCTCAGTGTCCTAAATAAGTAGACTGACAATATAATTTATTTTCCAAAGTGGAATAATTTTGAGAGTGAAAGAGTGCACATAAATAAATAATTCAGGGACAATAGGTATGAACCAAGATTATAAGAAGCAAATATGACTTAATGGATGCTCCATAAAGTAAAGAGACATTACAAATCGCCCCCTGTATTGGTGGGAAATTACTTCCAGGACTCCCTCCACACAAACTGTATGATATCCACATCTGCAGATGCTCAAATCTTTTGTACAAAACAGCATAGTACTTGCATATAATGTGTGCACATCCTCCTGTATAATTTATGTCACCTCTCCATTACCTGTAATACATAATGCAATGTAAGAGTGACATATATAGCTGTTATAATGTATTATTTAGGAGATAATAAGAAGAAGAAATTCTGTGCATGTTCGGCACAGATGAATTTCTTTTTCAAATATTTTCAATCAAAACCATGGTTGAATCTGTGGGTGTGGTACCTGTGGATATGAAGAGGTGACTGTAATGAATTTTCATGAACTTGAAGTCATTATTCTGCCCAGAGAAAGTGAAGAATGTCTCCTCTGTTTGCCGGGTTTACCCTCTTGGTCATCTTCAGGGGCAGTGTTCTGGGCTGCAAGAAAAACCTCATTGTTGTCTATCATAGTCACTGACTGAAGACCAGCCCAGATGGAGGGAGGAGGGAGGAAAGGGAAAGGGGATGAAAAAAGGAGTTAAGATGTGTTACGGACATGTACAGACTCCCCACAGGAAATGTAAACACTGTGTATGACAAAGATGTACTTCAAAAGAAAGCAATCTGAAAAAAAAATTCAAAAACAAAAACAAGGCCAGCTCCAGGGCTTAGGACCATTGGGATGATTGAAGATTCTCATTGCTGGACAGAGGATGGGTGGCAACATGGGTAACATCTAGGTTCTTCCTAGAGTTGCCTTTTGTAGGGAATTAAGGTCAGAGCAAGCCTTTTTAAAAAAAATTTTAAAGACGGTAAAACAAAACATAACAAAACAGAACAAAGCAGATCAGAAGGAAACAATGCAAGTGACACAGGATTTCAAAGCAAGACAACAGGAGATCAACATTGGCTACCATAATGTCTCTTGTTTTCTTTGAAATAATTGTCTATATCTTCACACACAATGACTTCAAACAAAACAAAATAGTATAAAACTGATCAAAACAGCAGAATGAAGGCATTACAGGCCTTCAAAACCAGACAATTGGAAAATCAAAAATGGCATAGCAAGCCTTTGAGAGGCTTATCTTTTAGTGTTTTCAAATTCTGTCTCATTGTCATCAGAATAAGTAAAGTATCCCTGGACCTAGGGAAGAGAATGATTCTAAGTCTGCTGAGAAGATTGCAGCTCTTTAGAGAGGAAGGGCAAAAGCACTTCAGCTGGGACCAGTCCTGTGAACAGAGACCATTCATCAGGGTGTTAGCTGCTTTGGAAAACAGATGAAAGATCCGAGCCATGTTGCCAGTGCACTCATGTGTCTGCAGGGCAAAGATTATGTAGGGGGAGAAATCTTCTTTACAGACCTTTCATCAGTGAAAAATGTGAAGAGATGCTTCAAAAGCACCAGACACCTCAATTGCCTAGTTTGCGTGAGGGAGCTGCGGCCCCTTGTTTGGCTGTGTGCAGTTAGCACAGAAGCAGTGTGGGGATTATCTAGCCAATCACCACACTGAAGCCTGCTCTGCCTCTTCAGGGATCTCCCTGTAGACCCTTGAACTGAAACATTTCATTTTCCCTAGAAGTACAGTTCGGTCAGCCTCTGGTCAGTAATCATCGTTTGTCATCTGTGCTGGATTTTGAATTTATTTCCACAGCTTCAACATACCCTTTCTTGTTTATTGTCATAGTCCACGGTATTCTTGCTGGAGATTGATAGGGATACTTCACATCATGCTGTCCACTCTCATGAACATCATTTCTGCTTTTGAAAATAAGTGTTTCTTGCGATGGCTAATTCTGCAGGTATATTCATTCATGTGTGCATGTTTATTTTATTTTTTTTTGAAAGAACAAGGAGCTACTGTTGTTTGTTGGAAAATCTTTTCCGGGATTAAGTGATCTTCTTATGACACCAAGTCAAAAGCTTGTAGCACTTGGGATCTATTTATTATTCATTATGATGCAGTTTGACACTTAGTCAAGTCTGAATTTCAAGTGTGCAATGCAGATAATGGCCAATTCCTCCCATAATAAATTACACCCATGAAGCTATTAGCTACCAGAAGGTGAGCATCTGTGGTGGAGATTATAGGACTGGGGCTTAGCTTTTAAGTGTGGGTGAAGTAAAGTGGTTAGAAAAGTGAGCACGAGCTCTCAATTCAGCTTTGCAGGAATTGTGAAGCCTGAGTGTGTGGGATATGGACTAAGATGATGTATAAGATGGTGCCTATTTGCTTTTCTCTTGTTTGCCATGTTTAGACTTAAAAAGACCCCACAACTCTCTTCCTAGATTTGGGAGGCTTTCCAGACTGTGTTGATCTGTTTGTTTGTTTGTTTGTCTCTCTGTGTATCTTCATATCTACCTATCATCTCTGTATCTATGCTTCTGGACCCTTCACTGAAATGATCTTTCCAACAAGCCCTGACTATCTGCTTGTTCTAGCCAATAAAAGCATTGGTCTTCTAATTCACTAATATGTGCAGTGATAGCTTTTTGCTTCTTTTCTAGTCAGAATGAAAAAGCCTCTAATTATTTTAAATAACATTAAATTTATTGGTGTAATTTAGATATACATAATGATCACATTCATCACAGAGTGTTTGTACCTGTACAGGATGTATCTTCATTCCACTTTTTCCTCCCATTCCCTTTCCCTCGCTCTAACCCCTCTTCCTCTTCTTATTTACAAAGCTTTGTTTCCATTTTATTCTTCTTTTCTTATTTGTCCTTTTCCCTTATTACGTTCCCCCTTCCTAATTTCCTTTAGAATAATTTCTTTCTATTTCACAATTTCTATATTATATTTTGGTTCTTATCTATACTTCCAACTTCTCACACTGAGAGACAATGCAATATTTACACATGTGTGTCCAATTTATTTCACTGAAGAGTATGGTCTCAAGGTCCATCCATTTACCTTGAAATGTCTCAAGTTTATCCTTCTTTATAGCTGAGAAATACTCCATTGCATTAAAAAAAACCACATCTTTTTTGTACTTTCATTAGTTGATGGGAATTTGCGGTGTTTCCAAGATTTAGTTATTACAAACTGTGCTGCTATAAACATGGGTGCACATATATCACTCTGCTATAATGCTTTGAATTCTTTTGGGGAGATATCAAGAAGGCGTATATAGATGACTCAAATGGGGCCTCTAATCTTAGTTTTTTGAGGAATCTCCACACTGATATCCACAGGGATTACACCAGTAGAAAAGAGCCCTTCTCTTCATGGCCCCACCAACACCTGTTATTGGTTGATTTCTTGATAATAACCATTCTTTCTGGAGTAAGATGGAATCTTAGTGTTGTTTTAATTTGCATCTCTTGAATGACAAGTGCTGCTGAATATGTTTTCATATATTTATTTGCCATTTCTCCTTCATCTGAGAAGTGTGTATTCATTTCAGATGCCCATTTTTAGATTGGGTCTTTAAATTTGGGGGATCTGATTTTTTTCAATTCTTTATATGGTCTGGATATTGGTCCTTTGTCTGAAGAACAGCTGGCAAAAGTTTTTTCCCATTCTATGGGTTGTCTCTTCAATTCTGTTGGTGATTTCTTTTGCTGTGCAGAAGCTTTTTGATAAACAAGTTCCCAGTTATTGATTCCTTGTAATATTTACTGTGCAACTGGGATTTTGTTCATAAAGTCTTAGCCTATACCTAAGTTGTTAAGAGTTCTACCTGTTTCCTCTTTCAGCAGATTTAATGTTTATGTTTTAATATTTAGATGAAGACCTCTTTCTTAGCATTAATGAAAAGAGGAATTGAAAAAATACATATATACACTTCACTTAGGAAGATTCTTCACTAATCAGACACATGTTCCTTTTGGCCATTATACTTATTCATCTTGCTTTACTAAATTCAGAAAGTTCTGTGGTTTTTGATCAAAGAAATGACTTCAATATGCAAAGGAAGATCAGTAATTCACTGGAGTGGTGCTACAATTCTAAGAACTTTGTTGCCCCATTTGAATAAACTGATCTGCTTCATTTGTTCATTCATTAATTTATCTGTTCACTCATTCTTTTAACATTTATGGAGTACCTGTAAAGTACTAGACACTGTACTCTGTGGCAGAGAATTGAGATTAATGATACTATCTCTTTCTTGCTGATGTTATAGTACATCCTGAAAACCAGATACTAATAAAAATTTATAAGAATTAATACAATGTTTGTAAAAATTACTGGTTCAATAATAGTTTAAAGTAAAAAGTTTTTGCATCTGTACTCATAATGAAACCTAGAAATCAGAGTGAGAAAAATGTTGCATTCAAAATAATGATATATGTTGGGTGGAGTGGCACAACTACTGAGAAATCTCAACTACTCAGAGGTCTAAAGCAGGAGGATTGTTTGAGCCCAGGAATTCAAGATGAGCCTGAAAAGCATAGTTAGACCATGTCTTAAGATAAGATAGGACATAAATCATAATACATTTTTAAAAGTTAAAAAATATTTATTAACAAATTTAGCAAAAAAGTTAAATCCCTATGCAAAGGAACATAAAATAATTTGAACAAATAGAAGGATGTAACCACATCCTCAGATGGAGTGATGTAAAAAAAATATCAAATCGCTCAAAAATCTTATATTGATTTAGTATACTATCATTGGATTTTCAAGTCATTTTAATTGGATAAAATCATGTCAAATTTCATATAGAAATGGCCCTGAAGCAAGGCCAGCAGATCGCTGTAGCTGCTGGTTTCAAACAGGAGCCTAAAGAGAATTCTTTCCATGGTCTGTTGGCCATTTCAGAACTTTGGAAATGGAATTGTCAATTCATCAGAAAGAAATAGCAGGTGAGTATGGCGGACTTTAGGGGGCCTGCAGGGGAAAGACCCTGGCGCCTTGGGACCTGCACCATGTGGTTGACTCGGGGTGCTGGGAGAACAAAGAGCTCTTCCCCTCTCTGGGGGGCAA
>PVJX010028606.1:0-23721 GCA_004027295.1 Dolichotis patagonum | reverse complement strand
TCCGACTTTTCTGTTGTTAATTAGTTCAACGGAAGACATCATCTCCCATCTAGCTAAAGCCCACACTGGAGGGCAGTTTTTACATAACAGATGGGGGGTGGGGTTGAGACAGGGTCTCCCCAGGTCCTTCAGCCTGTCCTTGAACTCACTGTGTAGCCCAGCCTCGAACTTGCAGAGACTCTTCTGCCTCAGCCTCCCAGGAGCTGGGATTACAGGCGTGCCCCAGGCATGCACCACCGTGCCTCAACACATGACACATTTCAAAGGCTCTAGTTTCCGTCTAAGGATTTTAAGGGCCCGGAGTACTCTAGCTAACCCACCTGCACGACTGGCCACTCTGACCCTATCTGCTCAAATCCAGAAGTTTCTCTCCATTCACTTAGCAAATATTTAACGAACACATACTAAATTACTACTCTGGGTTAGTAACTGAGAATGCAAACTAGTAAGACACAAAATCTTGCCCAAATTCCGGTATAGAGGATGGGTGGCAGTGTCCTGAATGGTAATATACTGCAACAGCAGAAACTGTAATTATATTGTGCTTATAGTTTGATCAATAATGCATACCTGTATCTTGTAACCTGAGCGGCTACTTTGAAGATCACAAAATACAATATATTAACCACTGTTAACTTCCTATTCTCTTGTTTTGAAATTCTGTATCATTGTTGTTTTTCACTTTAAAATAAGAGAAAAAAAAAAAAACCCTGCGGGTGGAGGTAGGAGAGGGCAGCAAAAGATCTTCTGCAATTATCAATCTCGCCCACAGGGCTCGCTTCCGTGCCTCGGTCTCCTGTGGCCCTAGCTTTCTGGCACTCTACCGCTCCCTGTGACACGTAAACATCTGGTAAAGCACGCAAATTCACTTTAAGGTGAAGCGGCACACCTCGATGTAACTTTGAAATGTGTACGCCCATTCGGATAACCCTTCTTTGCTTGGTCTTCGTGTCCAAAATTCCTCCGGATGAGCCACCTGAACAAATACTTTGCTTTTCTTTTAATGAAAATACACAGCAACACGCAGATGCGCCTGTGTCTCGGCCACAAGGCCCTCCAAAATCGTGGGAAACCACGCCACCGACACAGAGGACAAGAGGGCGGTCACGCGGGGCGGCGAGCGCCCCAGGGTGCAGCTCTGCGAGGGCCAGGAAGGCCTCTGGCCAGCCGGGTGCGCACACACCCAGAGCGCCGGGCCCGCCTCCAGCGCCCGGGCAGCGGGAACCGCGGACCGCCGTGGACCGGCCGGGAGGGCCCCGCGCCCCCTAGCGGCGGGGCGCGTCGCTTCCCGCGCCCGGCCGCCACGGCCCCCGCTGCCGGCCTCGCTCCATTTGCAGAGTCCAGAGGCAGCGTCCCTTCGACCGGCGGCTCGCCGGCCTCCGGCGCGGCGCGGCCCGCCTGGCCGCTCCCTCCAGTCTCCGCCCCCTGCTCCCGCTCGGTCACCCCCTTCCACACGCGGCGGCGCCGCCGTCCCCCGCCGCAGCCCGGCTGAGGCGCCGAGGGCTCCGCAGTCTTCCGGCGGCCCCGACCGCTCCATCGTGGCGCCCGCCGGGGGTGCGGGGCCGGCGCGCTGCGCGAGTGGGGCGGGCGGTGGCTGCGGCGCGGACCGTTCCACTGCGCGTCCCCCCCCGCCCTCCCGCGCGCGACGCGCGTGCTCCCCGGAACGCCATGGAGCCGCGGCGTTCCGAGCGGGCACAAAGGGGTGCGCGGCACAATGGGCGCGGCGAGCCCGTGGGCACCGGGACCCCGGCGGCCGGCGCCGCGCGGGTGGGCGCTCTTGCCGGCGGGCGCGCTCCAGCAGCCCCCCTTCACGTCCCCTCCCCTGCGCCCGCCCCCACCCC
Organism: Dolichotis patagonum; assembly: GCA_004027295.1. Taxonomy (NCBI): domain Eukaryota; kingdom Metazoa; phylum Chordata; class Mammalia; order Rodentia; family Caviidae; genus Dolichotis; species Dolichotis patagonum. Next base: position 21,880 of record PVJX010028606.1, on the reverse strand, counting down.
GGCATGGATGTGGCCGCCGCCACTCTCGCGTCCATCTGCCCCGAGCCGCCACTGCGCGGCTGGCCCAGTCCGCCCCGCACTTACCTGGGACGCGAGTTCTCTACTTTGCCGAGGGGCCCGCGCCGAGTTCGGGCGCCACGTGCGGGGGAGGGCGGGGGTGGGGGCCGCGCGCCGAGGGGCTGGCGGGGCGGCCCGCGGAGTTGCTGGGGGCGGCGGGCGGGCGCCGTGTATTTTCCCCTCTCTTTGTGTGTGTCCGTGCGCTGCGCTCTCGCGTGACGTGACGGGACTCCGTGTGTCATTTCCGCACAAGGACACAGGAGCCCCCGCTGCAGTGGAACCACAACCCCTCCGCCCCCACCCCCGGCCCGCCCCTCCCCCTCAGCGGGGCACACGCGGGACCGGCGGCGGCGCTCGGGCGTGAACGGCAGCGGCGGGGAGCTGGGGCGCGCGCTGCGGGGACCCGGGCGGCCCTGAGCGCTCGGCCGGCGCCGCGCTGCCCTCCACGTGGGCCCGGGCCGGCTGCTCGCGCTGGGGGCGGCGGCCGCGCACCCACTGTTCCGCGAGCCTGGCCGCAGCGGCTCGCCCCCCGCGGGTCATCGCTCTAAAACGTGGTTTCTCAGACCCGAGTTTGGCCCGAAATCCCTCTTTTAACACTTTTTCCCCTCGCGGGACGGGGACAGTACGGAGCGTCTTCTGCCTTAGCTCCCGCGCCTCTCCCGCGTTTGTGGGGTGTCGGTCGCAGCCCAGGACCCCAGGGCGGGTCTTCCCGCGCCGCTTCCAGCACAAAGACGTCGGGGCGCGGTGGCCCCGGCGGAGGGGCATGGAGTCCGGCGGGACGCGCGGAGCGACCCCGCGCTGGGAAACGCTGGCTCTGGCCACTCCCCCAGCAGGGTGGCCGCCCTCTGCAGTGAGCCCGAGAGCTACAAATCTGCTTTCAACTCGCGGCCCGAAGTTTTGGGGTTGGAGGCTGCAGAGCTAGGGCTTGAGAGGGGCAGGCGCGCGCGGACCCGAGCCCACGGCACGCGTGCACGCGGCGCTTAAAAACGGCGGGGGACTCAGCGAAGACTTATTGGGTGCACTCGCAACTCCCAGAGCGTAGATCCCAAGCAGATAAATAAAAGCCTGTCCGCGGGTATTTTCTCAAGTTCCGTGGTGGGGAGGGGGTGAGAGTAGGGAAACCCAATTCAGCATTGAAGCCACGTTTGTATTTTAAGCAAACAATACCAATGTAAATTTTTTTAAAAAGTCTTTTAATTTCCCGATCGAAGAAAGTAAAAAAAGAAAAATGCAAATGGTCCCATCTGCTCTCACAGCTGACTGGCTGCGAGAGAGGGCCATGTGGCCCAGCCGCGCGCGGTCACTGAATAGGTGGAACAGATCTGAGAGGAAGGCATATGCTGGCTGCTGGCTGCCCAGCGGCGGCGAGGGCTTGAATTAACGTGTAGTTTTGAGTTACCGTTCCTCTACCAGACTCCAACTGGGAATTTAGACATTTTGTAAGTTCCTCCCGTTCGGGTTTGAAATCCAGAGGCACACAGGGTTCAGTTAGCTGAAATCATCGGTGAACTTCGAGGAACGTTGGAGCAGTGTTTGGATCGAAGACTCGCAGAAGTCAGTGCTAATTACTATGCAAAATTAGCCAGCAGCCTGGAGGAGGCTTTTGTAAAAGAATCTAGACGTGCTCAGTGTCATTCAAAACAGGATAATGAAAAGAATGGGGCCGAGATAGCAGCCCTTCAAATTCAAAAGACTCGGGGTCGCCCTATCTACATTTAAAATAGGGCGGAGGGAGGAAGGGAGCTGGGCCGCTGGAGGGAGCGCGGTGAATTTATACATTCGCTGGAGACGCTTGGATTTCTGCAGGGAACTTGACTTTTACACTTGCACATTAAATACCACGAAAGATACAGGACATCATTTCACTTAGTTGACACATGCAGCAGCTTTATTCTCACCAATTTAATGTGACAGAATTAGAATTTTAAAAGTAGAAGCTGCATTCCATTAGTTCTGTTTTCTAGGATTTCCCAGTGGCAGAGTTAAAGAGTAGCACTTAAACTCATTTTGCATTTAAACCACTTCACTGTAAAAATTTAAGAAAGCCAAATGACCTCGTTAAAGTTTTAGGAAGAGCCTAAAGACGTGTATTGTGATGGATATACTTGTAGCCAGTCATTCACGGTATCAGCTCAAGCATTTAAGGAAAAAATAAGTAAGTACAGAAATTAACGTTTCTGTGTTCATGTTGTTAGAAACCGAAGATTATGCCAAGCGCGGGAATTTATTTAAAAATACAGTTCGTTAATATAAATAAGCATCAAACACCCGGCCATGGTAGCCCTGGCCTGTGGTCCCTCTGCCCTGGCCGGCTGGGGGGGGGGTCACAAGTTTGAGCCAAGCCTGGGTAAGTTTGCTTCTTAGAACTTGTATCAAGAAAAAATTGTAGGGCCGGGGATTTAGCTCAGTGGCTTAAGCGCCTGGCAAGTGAAAGGTCGTGAGTTCGATCCCCGGTACCAAAAAAAAGAGAAAAAATTGTAAAAGGCTGAGAAGGCCGAGGGTATAGCTCAGTGGCACAAGCTCCTGTCTGGAAAGTGCAAGGTCATGAGTTCAATACTAAAAATAAATTATTAAACATAAGGCCGGGAACCAGGCAAAGTGGCATGTGCCTGTAACCCCTGCACCTGGGAGGCCGAGGCGGGAGGACTGTGGTGTGAGTTTGAGGCCTGTCTGGGCTACCTAATGAGACCCTGCCTCAAAATAAAAGGGGATCCTGGGGGAAGGAGCTAGGAATGTAGATCAGTGCAAAGACTCTGAGGTCAATTCCTAGCACCCCAGAAAAGAACAAAGCACCCAGGGCAAGCAGTCATCCTTAAGTGACATGGCTGGCTTTTCAGACCATCTCTTATGATGCACTGACCTTGAGTACTATTATAAAAGTATGAGTCATTACCAAAAATGGAAGTCTGTGCCAGCCAGGCAAAACACAGTACCTACCCTCAGATGGTTTTGATATTTATATGAGGGTTGGGGTGATTTGTTTGTTTTTGTATAGAAGGAGGAAGGGAAAATAATACAAACAGGTAAAACATTTATAGGAATGGTTGTATCTAATTTTGGAATCTTAAAAGTTCTGAGATGGAAAGGGGATTTAAAAAAAAAAGATGTGTTGTACACAGATGAATGTAATCGTTACGTACTGCAAACACATACTAATAAAAGTTTTAAAATTAAAATCTAGGCCAGCATATAGCTCAGCAGCATAAGTGCCTGCTTGCCAAGCACGAGGACATGAGTTCAATCCCCAGGATGAAAAATAAAAATTAAATTAAAACCTAAAAATCAAAAAATGGCACACACTTGTTATCCCAGCATTGTGGTGAGCTGAGGAAAGAGCACGGTGAATTCCAGCCCAATTTAGCAAGAGCCTATATCATAGATGGCTAAATTAGGTAGAAACAGTATAGGCGGTCAGACAGGGCTGGGCCCTCAAGGGAGTCAGTGCAGAGGAGAACACAGCAGAACTGGGGCTGGAGGCACATTTGAGGAAGATTAAAGTCTCAGAGCCTGGTTTTCGTACTTCCCTAAGGAGGCTTGAGATTATCGCTCCCACTGTTCTAAGATTTTCCATATAAATAAACCATTATCTCACTGGGCCACCCTCTCCCACCCACTAAGACTACTAAAACTAAAACTAATGTCAAGACCAAGATTATTATGTTCTTTTATTGGTTGACTATAATTTGACCCACATTGTACCCACCCCTCATGACTCTGCTCTACGAAACTTTCTCAGTGAAGTGGGCTCCCTGGCAGCCCACTCAGAGCCTCTCCTAGCTCACGGGACCTCTTCCTATTCCCCGTAACTTTTCACACTCTTCACCGCCTTTGTTGCTCAGAATTCATTTTTCGGCGTTGGGGAACATGAACTCGTTCGACCTGATACCTAGCAGATTGGGAGTTACGTATGGTTCCCCTATATGTACCACTGTGCCTGGCTACAATTAAAATTTAAAAGAAAAAACTTAAATACATAGTTTCTGAAAGTGCTACCGAATTAAAAGTAATGCCTTCAGGCTTGGCACAATGGCTGGTGCACCAGTAACCCCAGTGCTCTGGAGGCTGAGACAGTAGGACTGCTGAGTTCAAATTTAGGCTACCTGGTTCAAAGCCAATTTGTACTACAAAAGGAGACCCTGTCAAAAAAAATTTTTTTTTACTTGAGTAAATGCAGTAGTGGGAAAATTTGGCTGTTTGGCCATAGGAAACGCTAAATGTGACTGGGCGTGGTGGTGCATGCCTGTAATCCCAGCACTTGGGAGGCCGAGGCAGGAGGATCACCATGAGTTCAATGTCAGCCTACGCTACATAGTGAGTTCAAAGTCAGCCTGAACTAACATAGCAAGACTGTCTCTTAACAACAACAACACTGAAACATTAGGAAAACCCAAATGAAAAATCATACACATTTAATTGAGTGGAATGTATGTGTCTATATGTAGCGTAAATACATATCATTAAGGGTGGCAGCCAGATATTGGATTTCAGATATCTTCTTACTCTTTAATTATTTTTTTGGTTTCGGGGATCGAACTCACAACCTTTCACTTGCTAGGTAGGTGCTTGTACCACTGAGCTGAATCCCCATCTAATTCTTATTTTTACTAGGACATGTTTGCAGTACACAATGATTATATTCTTTGGGGGAAATTGGCATATCTGAATTTAACATATCTTAATTCTTTTCAATCCCTTCTCCTTCCTCCCATCTCCTACTCAAACGTACTCTGAAGGAATTTTTCCATTGCTCAGATACATTTGTAGTTGCCAAGACAATTTTTTTCAGTAGTTAAGTCTTAAACAGCGCAACAGATTTTACTGTTACTCGTGAGACATTTCCACTTTACTTCTTGCCTGCTGGATGTATAATTTGGCCAAGTCCTCAAACAGAAGAAGCTGGCAGGTCCAGATTCCGCGAAGATTCATACAGAAAAGAAAGGGGGGAAAGAGGGGCAGAGGAGTTTGCGCAAACTTTATTAAGCGGGCTTTGCAGGAAGGTGCGCGGTTTAACCCTCCTGTGCTGGGTTTGGGGCCTGAGTGTTTGCCTTCGGTGCGCTGAGGAGCAGATGGAAATGCACACCGTGGCCCTGTGTGGAAAAAGCGGGCAGTGTTCCAGAATTCGGTACAGGGGGTTGGACCTGGAGCCTAGCACATGCCAAGCACGTGCACTGCCACCAAGTAAACTCCCTGGCCCCAAAACGGTTTTCTATGAGCAAGTGCAGAGAATTTCAGCTGGGCAGTTTTTCTTAGGTACAGGAGAACTCTTGAATAATTTATAGCAGCCTGAGATATTAAGCACCCGACACAGCCATTAGGATCTGATTTTAGCTGGATATCTGGTTTGCACAATAGAATTCTCCAAAAAAGAAGTATAGGCAGGGAGAAAATGACTGCAATCCTTCTCCATTTCAAACCCTAGAGGAAACAAATGCCAATCTGAACCACAGCTCATTCTGAGCCCAGATCACTGCCTGGAGGCACTGTGGCCGCCAGGGCCCCTGTGCCCAGAGGGATACCCGAGGGCCTGCAGGCAGGCCTCTTCTGCTTGATTACACAGCTGTGGCGACAGCAGGAAGCAGGAGCAGGAGAGGCTGGTTCCCCAGCCAATCACGGCCCATTAATTTAAAAAAAAAAAAAAAAAGATGACGGGGAGACATATAACGCTCTAGTTGACAAATTTTTAAGATTTATTTAGCTGGGCCGGGGATTTAGTTCAGTGGCTCAAGCACCTGCCTGGTAAGGCGCAAAGTTGAGAGTTTGATCTCTGGTACCCAAAACAAAAACAATTTATTTAGCTGGATGCAGCAGACACCTTGTCACCCCGGCAATTTGGGGGCTACAGCTATGAGGCTGGAGCCTGAGAGTTCAAGGGTCATCTGAACAAGGGAGCAGGACCTCCTGTCAAAAACAAAAACAAGGGTCGGGGCTTTAGCTCAGCGGCATAAGCACCTGCCTGGCAAGCTGGAGGCTGTGAGTTTGATCCTGGTACCAAAAAAAAAACCAGGCTGGGGGTGCAGCTCCAAGACAGGGTACCTGGCTCACAGGTTCAGGTCCCTGCGTTTGATCTCCAGCACTACAAAAGTAAATAAGTAAATATTAAATAGTATAAAAAATTTTGTCATGTGATGAATCAAAACACTCTATACACATAACATCAAATAAAACACCTCATGGAAATAAACAGAAGATCCAGCAGTTCCACTTCTAGGAATCTAGTCTGGGGAAATACTCAAGGCAAGCTAGATGGATAAGGATGTTCACTGCGAGATCCTATGTGATAGAAAAGCTGGAGAGAATTTGGTAAATACATAAAGAATTCCTGCTAAGGCATACTGGTGTATGTCAGTGTCCTCTGTGTGTGTGATCAAACCTAAGCCAACTCTACCACTGAGTAGATCTCCAGCCCGCCTTTTTGTTTTGCTCTCTGGAGCTGTTTTGTTTTGAAACAGGGTCTCACTATGGAGTTCAGGCTAGCTTTGAACTTATTATGCTGCCCAGGTTGGCATGGAACTCATTTCAATCCTCCTGCCTCAGCCTCCCAAGCATCTCCAGCCCTTTTTTTGTTTGTCTGTTTTCTTGGTACTGGGGATCGAACTCACGACCACGCACTTTCAAGGCAGGCACTTATGCCTCTGAGCTAAATCTCCGGCTCTATATTTTTATTTTAACACAGGGTCTCACTAAATTGTTCAACTAGGCCTCTAACTTTTGATTCTCCTGCCTCAGTTTTCGTGAGTGCTGGGACATAGGTGTGGTTTACTGGACCGAATACATCTGTAACATATTCTTGAGTAAAAGAGGAAAATTATGGATTTTTATGTAATATAACCCATTTTTGCTTAAAAAAAAAAAAAAAGGAACACACAGTACCTATATCTGGATGTGAATAGGAAAGCTCTGGAAAATACAGGGCTAACAGTGCTGACTCAGTCCGGGTGAAACCAGGCAGGAGCAAGTAAGGCCCTCTGGGGCACAATAGTTTGGTTCTGTCTCTAAAATCTAATGCCTAGATTTCCTTCCTTCCTTCCTTCCCTCTTGATTCCACTAGAAAAGCTGAGGGGATGTCAGGAAGGTCCCTCGTGGTGCCAAAACAGCTTCCTACAGTGTCCCTCCACGTGGGAGGGGACGGGGCGCGCATGGCCTGTGTTTTACCCAGCAGTAGCAGGCCCACAGATCTGCCTCAAGCCTATCTCCTCTTTTCTTCCCTCCTCTCCTTCTCCTTCTTCCTGTTTTTGGTCACTTGTGGCAGGTATGAGTCAGTAAAGAGCTGCTAGACAGCCTGTTATTAACGCAGTCACAGATCGTTCAGGTTCCATGTACGCAACCTAGAGTTAGTGTGCTTTTTTCCTTCATACTGCTGTTCTGTTACTATGCTCAGCTTTCTCGTTATTTTGAGAAAAATAGTTATTGGTAATTTGGTCTTCTGCTGGAGTAGCCATCTACTCCAGTTTACCTCTTTTTGCTCACCTTCTCATCTGCATTTCCCCCAGATGGCCTTTTACCTCAGAGTATCATTCATGTTTTCTCAGGGACTTGCTTCATCCCAGTCCACCCTTCCACTATGACTGGCAGCCATTTTGGTTCATTATGTGAGTTAGTCACATGGGTCAGACATTTTGGTTATTCCTGTGGGTTGGCAGCATGGATTTGTCCATGTTTGTTAGCTATTTTACTTGATTATGTGCATCAGTTACATAGTTCCACTGTTTGCCTGTTTTTTGGTTTTTTTTTTTTTTCTTTTTTCAGTTGGCCTCATGGTCACCAGGAAACCTCACCTTTGTGGACAACAGCTGAGCTTCCAGTTTTAGGGAACATATGAGCCTTCTTCCCTTTCCTGTTTTGAATTCGATCCCCTCCATGTTTCTTCTTTCTTTCTTTCCCCCCGTGTTTCATCTAACAGAAACTCAAGTAAACAAAACCTGTGCCTGATCCTCTGAGCGAGGCGAAGGGCAGCCAGTAAGGCTCAAGTGGCTGTGAGGTTCATTTTTATTTTTTTTAATTTTTTTTATTTTAAAAGGGAGTAAAATTAAATACAACAAAACAGAACAGAATGGGACATAAGAAAGCATAAATGTCAAAGCTAGACAACCAGAGATCTTCACTATCTGTCATATTATCTCTTGTTTTCTTCCAAGTGGTTGTCCTTATCTTTGCATATGGGGAGCTCTTACTAAATAACATAGCCAATCTTTCCACAAAATGTGTAGTTCACTGGCTCCCACTTGCTAGGCAGGGGGAGGGGAGGACACGGGACGGGGGACAGGACGACATGAGATGTCTGATTCTTAGCCCGCACGCAGGCAGGCTCACAGCCACCCCCAGAGAGGGGAGGAGCTCCTTGTTCTCCTGGCACGCTGAGTCAACCACACTCTGCAGGTCTCTCTCCTTCGGGCTGCCAAAAGTCTGTCACACTCACAGCTGCCCCGCAGAGGGAAGGAGCTCCTTGTTCTCCCAACACCCCGAGTCAGCAGCACAGTGCAGGTCCCGACGTGCCAGGGTCTCTCCCCTGCAGGCCCCCTAAAGTCTGCCATACTCACCTGCTATTTCTTTCTGATGAATTGACCATTCCATTTCCAAAGTTCTGAAATGGCCAACAGACCACAGAGAGGATTCTCTTTAGGCTCCTGTTTGAAACCAGCAGCTACAAGCAAACTGCTGGCCTTGATTCAGGGCCATATTTTTATTTTTTATTTTGTCTTTGTCTTTGTCTTGTGAGACAAAGTTCTCAGTTTGTCATTCAGGCCGACATTGAGTTCAGCATATAGTCCAAGTTGGCCTGGAACTTGTGATGACCCCCTGCCTGGGCCTCCCAAGTCCTGTGATCGGAGACCAGAAGCATGTGCCACTACACCAACTTTTTAGTGATTTTTTTTCAAGAGGTGTCTATCTCTACTGTCTTAAAGTATCACAGTTTTTACCATTGGGCTAAATGTAAGAGATAAGTGTATCTCAAGTGACTCCACTATAACTATTTCCTCTTTGCTTTTTTTCTTTTGAGAGAGGATCCACAGTGTAGTTCAGTCTGGTCTCAAACTCACTATGTACCCCAGCCTGGTCTTGGACTCACAGCAATCTCCTACCTCAGCTTCCCGAGTACTGGGATCAAAGGTGTGCGTGCCCTACACCCAGCTATTCTATTTCTAAGGGAGTTCCAGCCGGGGAGTTCCACCACCGTCACTTAAGTGTCTCAGCTAGCTAAGACAGTCTACAGCTGGGAGGGGGCTCCCCGCTAATCCCGTGGGAGTTTCTCAGGGAGCTGATAGAGGGCCTCAGCCTTCTCCCTAAGGGGTTAGTAGGCCACTGTGTGGAGAATTCTAAGGCTTAAGAGAACCCTCAGCAGGGCTGTGCTCTTCCAGGAAGACACTGGTATTGTCCCAGCATCAAGCAGAGACGTCTGCTTAGTAAGTACTTGAGTCTCTTAAGGAGCTCTTTGTGGACTCAGCTTGTCGCCTTCAGCATGAGGTGCCACCTGAAGGATCCCAGACCTGGTTCCCTCTCTATACAGGGCCCAAGATGAGCCACGGGGAACACCATGAATGGTTCTCCACAGTTCCCACAAAGCTGGCCACCGGGACATGGCCTTGATGAGTGGGAACGGTTTGACCCTGCCAATTTGAAAAAACAATGACTTATCTATTATTGCAATACAGTATGACTCTAGTATGAACTAGGGGATGGTGAGGAATGGGTTAAATTATATTTCAGTTAAATCATTTCTGCATAAAGCATAGCAAGTGGAGTAAAATCCCTTACATTCAGTCTTTTGCGACCCTTTACTCTGGAAAACCCTGGAAACTATGGTATTCAGAATGGCCCCGAGGAAGAGAGCGACGTCTTTGATGATCCCCTCCTTCAGGACCACATGGCTGGCATCGGGGGGAGACCCAGGAGTTTCAAATATGACTCCGTGCTGGACACAGACTTTTCTGTGTTCAACAATCGAGATCTGGAGGAGGAGGAAAGGAGAAGGGCTGGAAAAAAAAAGACAACAATGATGGCTGTCCCAATTAGCTATACTTTAAGGACTCCCAAGTCCTTTAAGGAAAACCCAGGCCCAGTGAAAGTCTGCAGGAAAACAGGACGCCAGGTATATGACTGTACCAAGCCGCCCCCCAGGCCCTGGGGCGTGTCAGGTGGCCAGGGTGCTACCTGGGAGTAGGGATTGACTGTGGCTACTCCCAGAGAGGGGTTAGGCCAGCCCAAACCCTCCCCTCCTGCTCTGGTGAGGACCGGAAGGGCCCAGAGGAACCTGGAGTGCTTGCCTCAGACATCTCTGTCTTTGTGAGAGACCCTGGGTGACATGAGGTCACGGATAAGCAATTCTTTCGGCTTACACTTTAACTTTCTTCCCTAGAAAACCCTCCTCCACATCTGTAGCCATTTTTAGGTTGAGGAAAGTCCTAGTCAGTGCCTCTCGACTCCTGTTCTGACATGTCACCTTGAAGGTCAAACGTTTAACCGTGAGTTTTTAATTGTCTCATAGTGTACTACTCTCTTATTAGGAAGGAATTTACCAGCAAAATTGGGGTCAATTCCCAATTTCAGCCAAGGCCAAAACAGATTTTACCTTTCGGGACTATTCCAGACCATGCTCTCAGATACCGAGGTTACTATATAGACTCATTAGTAGCTTTGTCCAAGAAAGGCAGGTTGTACAGTGGCTAGTTTGCAGTAGATTATCCAGGCCAAACCCCTCTCCCCAGGGACCTCTACTCAAAAAGCAGAGCTCATAGCTTTTACTTGGGCATTGATGCTAGGAAAAGTCCGGAAGTGAAATATCTATAGACTCTGCTGCGGGCAGGAGTTGCAAGGAAAACGATTACATATAGGACAGATAATTCACAGTATTACTTATAATGGTCACCCAAGGAGTCAAATGCAAAGAAAGTGCAGAAAATCTGTCACTTAATTCTAAGATTAAGGAATCCAGCTGAGAGCCTGGATCCCACAGCAATGCCCTGCGTGAGTCTAGCTAAAGACTTAGAGCTTCGATTTCAATGATCTGTGCTGGGAAGGCCCAGAGGTCAGCGGTGGAAGCTAGAAAGTCTGAGCCAGCGGGGTGAAGGAGCTGTGCCAGAAGGGTGAGGGTTTTGCGCCAGGGCCAGGAAGCAATGCTCAAAGTAAGGACCAGAGCTCCCCCCAAAAGTACCGTGGCCACGCTCCGCAACAAGGAGGTCCTGAGCTCCTCCGAAAATGAGGACAGCCAAGTTCCCATCAGGAAGCCAGCGTGACAAGCTTCTCCAGGAGACTGAGCAGCTCACATCATCTTCCCCCCCGGAGCTGGGAAGCAGTACAGTAAGGACCAGAGCCCCCCAAAATGAACCACAGCCACTCTCAGTGACAGCAAAGTCCCAGGCTCCTCTGATGATGAGGACAGACACGATGATATCCGGAAAGAAGCTCCTCCAGGAGAACCCACAGCACCAAAGCACACCAGCACTCTTCCTCCCCAGGTCTCCTGCTTTCTGCTGGCCGCAGTCCTCGGGTGGGCCAGCCACACTCAGCACCACGCGGATTCCATTCGGCTGGTTTTCAGTTGACCATCAGTTTTCACCCCACCACAGACTCTAAATACAGCTGTCTGGTGCTACGTGACCATGCAGCAATCCAAAGAGAGGGGGCTTGCTCACTAGCACTCATCTACAAAGCGCAAGCAGGGAACGCGACAGCCCCTAGAAGCAGTCCATTTTCTCCCTCCGGCAGATTGTCTCATTCATTGTAAGGGACACCAAAGAGACACGTCTAAATCTCTGTAAGAAACCAAAAGGCTTAGAGAGGGGAAAGAAGGACACTTCTTTTGAGACAGGATATTGCTATGCAGCCCAGACTGGCCTTGAACTCACTACGTAGCACCAGGTGGCCTCAAACTCTCAGCAGTCCTCCTCCTGCCTCAGCCTCCTGAGCGCTGGGAATACAGGCTGGCGCCTGGCAAGGGCACTCTGATAGCCCCTTCAGACCCCAGCCTTGTTCCCAGTCTCTGAGGAGCCATTAAACTGGCCCTTCCTCAAGGAATGCAATGGAAAGCTATAAAACCTTCCATGGACAGTGGTCACTAGAATTGTCACAGGACTTGGAAGAAGGTAACTCCTATAAACCTCCAGAAGCCCTGAGGTTCATCTTCAAAACGCAAGACTCCAGGGCCTTCTGGATATAGGTAAGTCAAGTCACTAATAACCTCAATTCACCATAGTTTATTCATTCATTCAGTAGTTAGTTAGTTTTGTTTTTTGAGATAGGGTCTTGCAATACAGTTCAGGCTGGCCTCAGACTCATGATCCTCCTGCCTGAGCCTCCTGAGTGCTGGGGTGACAGTCGTGTGCACCGTGCCTGGCTAATTCACCATCACGTGAACTGGTACCTGTGTTAAGGCTCCTGTTTTTCACTAGATCCATACGGTGGATACTCTTGCTCGGGTCACAGTTCTCGGCCTCTCTGTAATTTACCCAACAGCCCTCTTCGCCATGCTTCTTCCCTCACAGGGAGCATGGAAAGCTGCCCTCATATTTGGGCCCTACATTCCCAACTCGACAGTCAGCAGTACCTCCCTTTTCTCATTGTCCTCTGACAGGTTTCTCTTTCTTCAGTCCACTCAGTGAGCCACAGCACCCCAAGGCAGGTGCAGAGCGCAGGGTCCCCCGTAGGCCGGGCCTCCACCCACTGTCGGCAGGAAAAAGCTATACGAAGTGAGAGAAGTCTACTCCCTCAGCGTCCCATAACGAACTATGGGGTATGTGTGTCTCTCAGGGTAAACTGAGGCAGGAGCCTCGGGCTTGGCAGGCGAGTTAGGGAAGCAGGAATGACCTATTAATCACAAATTCCAGGACGCATGTGCAGAACAATCCCTAAACTTTGGGGGACTTCCTGAGCAGATTTCCAGCGGGATGAATGCCAGGCTGAGGAGCAGGAGAAAGGAAAAGGGTGGTGACCGCCGCGCTCTCCACCCCTGTGCTCCTCACAGTGGCCGCTCTTACCCTGTGGGACCACACTGCTTTACACTTTTACTTGGCCCAAACTTGCTCTGCAGAGTTTGTGGGGTGTTTTTGTTTTGTTTTGTTTTAATAAATCTTTAATAAGTGTAAAACCATGCCACTGTCTGCACTTGTCTCAGTGACCAATTATTTTCCTAGGACCGAAAAAACCTAGAAACTACTTCTAGAAGGAGAAGCCAGCACCCAGGAACCCAGTAACACCAGGAGGTACAGGACGGTAGAGAGGAAATTGACACTGTTGGTTTTTCTCTTCTGCTTTTGTATAACGTTCAGTTCTACCCCCCTCTCCACAAATATCTACTGCTCTTGAAGCCCTTTCCCCTCCTCAGACTACAAACAGAATCACCAGGACGGCTTTAAAGAGCCAAAGTCAAAATGGCCCACACCTATAATCCCAGGTACTCAGGCGGCTGAGGCTGGTTGGTCCCTTCTGTCCTGAGCAAAGAATTGCTCAAGACAAACTGGAGGCTAGTTTGGACAATTTAATCACACTTTGTCTCAAAAAGTGAAAATAGCTGGGTGTGGTGGCAAACACCCATAATCCCAGCACTCCTGAGGTTGAGACAGGACAATCACCCTGAGTCAAGGTCAGTCCGGGATACTCAGCGTGCTCGAGGCTAACCTGAACCGCACAGTGAAGCCCTGTCTCAAAAAAAGAAAAGCAGCAGCCGGGCGTGGTGGTGCACACCTGTAATCCCAGCACTCCAGAGGCTGAGGCAGGAGGATCGCTGCAAATTTGAGACCAGCCTGGGCTACAAAGTGAGCTTAAGGCCAGCCTGAACTGAAAACTGAGAGCTTCTCTCAGAAAAGGAGGAAAAGAAGGAAAAAGAAGAAGAAGAAGGAGAAGAAGACAAAGAAGAAGAAAAAGACAAGCTGGGGGGTGGCTCAGTGTTAGAAGGGCACCAGGCTCAGTCCCAGAACTAGTACAGGCAGCACAGCTGGGCTGGGAGACGGTTCCCTTCACTTACCTGAGTTTGGGCGACACCCCAGGGCCCGTCCTCCTTCTATTGCAGAAATAAAAGAGAAGCAGAGATAAAAATAGCAAAGACCCAGGAAAGCCCAAACCCTCCAGAGCAGGGCACCTGTCTGCTGGGTCTCCCGGCCTGACCGCCAGCAGCCTCTTCTCCCCTGGACCTCAGTAGGGGGTCACACATATAGACCACCTCTCCCGTGTGTAACTTAATCAATCGGAGTGGATTCTGGGAAAAAATGGCTGCCGCCGTGCCCCAGAGGTGACTCAGCACCTTGTCAGTCACGCAAGGCAATCGCATCCAGAGAACCAGTGAGCGGGGTCTGGGACAGGCTGCACACTTTTTAAAATCTCAAAGGCTATTTTTTCTGGGTGGTTTTTTTTTTTAGTTTTTTGAGACAGGGTCTCACTGTGTCCTCAGGTTGTTCTGGAACTCACTATGCAGTGCAGGCTGGCCTTGAACCCTCGCCCTCCTTTTGCCTCAGCCTCGGAAGTGCTGGATGGCAGGCTGCGCCACCACGCCCAGTTCACACATAATTACCCGGGCCTGATACATACCAAGAGCTGCAGGAACTGCCACTAGTTCATCTTTGCTGCCCCTTGTGGACTTGGCCATTCGCGTCCCTTCTTCTGCGTCCCTCCAGCTGCTCCAGCTAGTGCTGGCCGCCCTGCTGCCCTTGGCGGCCGCTCGGCCCAGGCAGCACGAAATTGGGCCGACCCGGGTGCAGGCCCAGGTGCCGCCAGGCCCGAGTGTGCGGTTTGCAGAAGCTGTTAAAACTCTGAGCTTCCGCTTCCGGCTGGACAGCACGGGCGCCCCGCCCGGGGCGGCGAGGAAGGAGGCCGCTCCGCGGATCCTGGTGCGGTGGCTGGCACAGGGTGAGGCCAGTAAAGGAGAGCCGTTACTTTTATTGGTTGCACAGGAGGCGAGGGGACCGGTAAAATAACCAGCACACGGCAGTTACGGTTTGACAGTTTTTCCTCGCTGGTGCAAACATCCAAACCCCAAACACTTCGAGCTTAGCAGTAAAAGCGCACAGGTTTATAGGACCGTTTGTCATTTACTGTCCACTTCATCTTATCCTTTCGGAGTCTCAGCCTAGGGGACTTCTGGGGACCTCACCTTCGGGGCCCCTGGCAGCCGGGCTTTCCCCCGAGCTGTCTGTCCTCAGCGCCCCCGCCCCACTGCCACAGGCCGCAGGGAGGGAGGGCCCAAGCTCCTGCAGAGACCCCCAGGCCTGCTCCCATGCTGCAACGCGAGCTTTCTCCAGTCCGTGTTTTTCATTTGTTCTTTGTAGTGCTGGGGTTCAAACCCAGGGCTGTGGACCTGGGAGGCAAATGTTCTAGCACTGAGCCACCTCCTGAGTCCTTTCAGACGGCCCTTGTGTCTGCATGGATGGAAAAAATATTGGGTAAAGAGAAACATTCCTGCTGGCCCTGGTGGTGCGTATCTGTGGTCCCCGTCCTCGGAGGCTGAAGCAGGAAGATTGCATTGCATTTGGAGGTCAGCATGGGCTCCATGGTGAGTTTGAGGCCAGGCTGAACCAGGAAGAGAGATCCTGTCTAAAAAAGCAACAGACAAACAATAGGAACTTTTCTCTGCTCTGGAAAACAGCAGTGCAGGCACTTTGATGAGTGGCAAGGAACCCTCGGACTCAGAGTAGGAACCATGAGTCGGGATGGCGGCATCCCGAGAGTTTATTCCTGCTACACTCAGATATTGCTTAAGTTTGTCCCCAAAGGTTCCTGCATCGCAAGTGGGTCCCCACTGTGTCAAGAGTTGGAGCCTAGAAGGAGAGAGGTCTTTGGGTCACTGGAGACGCACCCTCAGAAAGGATTAAGGGAGTTCTGTGGGAACTGAGTTAGTTGTTTGTTTTGTTTTGTTTTTTTGAGAGACTGTCCTCCTATATTGCCCTATGTAGTCTTGAACTCATGGTAATTCTCCTGCCTCAGCCTCCTGAATGCTGGGATTACAAACGGGGCTGCATGGTCTTGGACTTCCAGCCTCCAGAAATCTCTTCCCTTCTTAAGTGTTCAACTTGAAGTGCATCACAATAGTCATGAATTCAGACCAGTGCAATCCCTTACCTAAGTCAACCCAGGACGAACTCAGGATAGCCAAATCTGCCATATGCAAGGGAAGCAGAAATGCATATTGCCAGGTAAAATTACCTAGGTTTTTTAAAAAATTTATTTTTGGTGCTGGAGACCAAGTCCAGGACCTTGTGCATGTCTAGTACTCTCTATGCTGAGCTTCAGTCCGAGCCCAAATTGCCTAGATTTTAATTACAAAATGACAAAAATTCACAAGCTTTGAGCAGGTCTCCCATTGTGACACGGGACCGGGCCGCTCACGGCCACCTTTCCCCAGGCACAGCCCTGCCCTGCCCAGCAGCTGGGAGGAGCCGCCAGGCCCTGCTCTGCCTGCCTCCCAGCCAGGGTGCCTCTGTTTCTGTCTGGCACACTTTGCTTAAGGCACAAGACCCCTCCCTGCTGAGCCCTAAGCATTTAGAAACAAAAGCCTGAGGGCAGGACCACGCCTCACCAGGACAGTAAACCAGGGCAGCGTGTCTGTTTGCAGGCGGGACAATCGAAGGAGAGATTAGTGTCTCACAATGTATGTGCATATGTATACGTGTGTGTATGTATGTATATGTATATATCTGCTGCCCACATGTGGGCAGATTTGGTCTGAGATTATGCAGCCCGGGGTGACCTTGAACTCGTGGTGATCCTTCTGCCTCAGCCTCCCCAAATGCTGGAATTACAGGTGTGGGCTGCCACACCCAGATACTGGGAAATTTTTTTTTAGGAAAGAAATCTCAATTCAGCCAATTAACCAATGGTTTCATTTTATTTTACATGGCATCAACTTCATAACATATTATGATATAACTTCCGCTTCTCCTAGTAAAATACCTTGTTTTCTTGACTCTGCATGGACAAGGTGTTTCACAGGTGTTTCTCGTCCTTCTTGCACCTGGCATTGAACTCATGGCCTCAGGCTCGCTAGGCAGGTGCCCTGCTAGTACAGTGGTACAGTTAGAAACAGTGGCACTAAGGAAGCACTGCCTTCCACCCATTTAATTTGTTTGTTTGTTTGGGATGGGATCTCATTCTGACTCACTCTGTAGCCTGGGCTGGCTTTGAACTCTTGCAGATCCTCCTGCCCCAGCCTCCCAGGTGCTTAACAGGGATGCACCACCACACCCAGCACTGCATCTGTTTAATTTTAAACAGCACCTTGCAGCCATGATTTCTTATGCTGTCCTAAGAGAGGTCAAAATCACAAGTAACTCGAGGGCTCTGATGCTCTAGGCCAGAGTACAGGAGAGCTGGTTCTTAGTGTGGCCCTCAGGCACCTGCACCTTCCTCAAACCTCATATACAGATGAAGACGTACCTATACGCCATGCACATAATTAAGACCAGAGTGAAGTCTGGGACAGGAATGTGTGGAGAGCCCCTGAGATGAATCAGGACCCTGTCAATCACATCTGGAGACCGAGCTGCATACCGTAAATTCCAGAAGCCTGTTGTGGCAGGGCCCGGCGCTGTGTGCGGTCACCTGTGGGCGTGCTCTTGCTCTCCTGTCCCCGGTGCCCTTTCCCATTCGTGCCCTATCTTTTCTGGGCACAGGTTGGCCCTAAGCACCACTTGCCGAGATTCTCCATCCACACAGCCACCAGTGAGGTCGTAATTCTCTGCGCGTCCCGAAGAAGAGCCTGGAATCTGTCCGCTAAGTTCACCACTAGGCAACACTGCCATTGACGTCACCCCAGCCCGTGACAAGCTCTTGAAAAAATACAGCATAAAGTGCTACGCCAAAAGGCATTTAGTACCTGGAAGGGTTTATTCACTGGGTTAATGATAAACATACGATCCTAGTTATTACTGAGCCGTCTGAGGGTTACAGGGCTGTGCTCCGGGAACGTGATAGATTGGGGGGCAGAAGGGTCATGGAAATTACCTTTGTTTCATCATTTTCTTTGGTGGTGGGAGACAGATGCTGGTCTCGGTACAGTACTGACTTGAGTGGTCAGGAGTTGGGCAAATATATGAGAAACACACTAGGAGAAAATCGTTCAAATAAATGACCCGATTACCCTCCCAACCTGTGTAATCAGCACGGAGCAAGGCAGGGTAACTAACCTTTGGAACCCAAAGCGCGTTCAAGCCGGAGGAATCCAATAATCTGCATTCACCTGCTTCATTCCCGTCTCTGTGTTTCACTTTAGACATTTTAAGTATGTTAGGTTCCTCTTCTCCAATAAAATCAAAACCATTTTTAAAAAGCAACCAATAGCATCAGCATAAATGGGAGAAACTCATAAGTTTTGGGATAAACCTGGCAGTTTGTGTTGTGATTCTCTAAGTCTCAAACATTTAGTACACGCTGAATTCTCTTCTGGAGAATTCTGGAATTAGATTCCAGGGTCTTGGTCTGAGGCCAAGGGTTGACAGAAACCAGAGGGGCAATGAAGTCCAGGGATGTAACCAGTAAAGTGACCGGCAAGGCGATGGGTGACCTCTGACAGCTTCTGCCCTCATCTATCTGGAAAGCTTACTTTACTCTTTTATTTATTTATTTTTGTCTTTTTGAGACAGGGTCTCTCTATGCAGTTCAGGCTGGCCTTGAGCTCACTTTGTAGCCCAGGCTGGTCTCGAACTTGCAACGATCCTCCTGCCTCAGCCTCCTGAGTGCTGGGATTATAGCCGTGCGCCCCCACGCCTGGCTACTTTGTTCTTTTAATGCATCGCCTGCATAGGACAGAGGCCAAGAGGGCCACAGAGGGTCACGGCTCGCTGTGTGCCCTGACCCCTCACACGCCCATTCCCAGTCCACGTGAGTTGTCTTAGTCCTGTAGGTTGTCCATCACCTACAGCAGCGCTCTTGAGCCTTTTAGAGACCTAGCACGCTTCCCGGCTGCAGGGTCCTGGCCGGCCAAGTCAGCCCCTGGCACTGCTCTCTGTGTGCCTGCTGTGGCACCTGTGGAACCGGGAGGTTCACCACCACTGGTTTACGCAGGCTCAGAAGCCTCCTAGCTCTGGCTATAAAACTAGAGCAGCAGGGTGTGTCGGGCACGGCTGTGGCCTCAGCACCTGGGCGGCGCAAGCAGCAGCACTGTGAGTTCGAAGCCAGCCTGGGCTACATCTGGAGACCCCGTCTCAAAGAGTCCCCAAGGCAACCCACTTTTGGGTCCCTAATAATGGAGGCTATTTCCTCTCTTCCTGATAAACAGTCCTCCTGTCTGCTTGCTTTGTCCTTAATTTCATTATCGTCAGATGACGTGGACACAGACGATGTCCTTACAGTAAGAAACGGATGAACCCCACACGTTAGTACCCACCCATCAGTGCAGCATTTGGGAGGCTGAAGCAGGAGGATGTCGAGTTCAAGGCCAGACGGCTACACGGTGAGGCCAAGGTTGGCTGGACTCCGCACTTAGCCTGTCTCAAGCAAGGAAACAAAGGGATAAGCAATGTCCCTGTCCTCCCAGGGCTTTCAGTGTCACTGAGGAATCCCTCAGAGTCTGGAAACTGGACCAGGAAGGAGGCAGTACCAGAGGAGGGCTCGGGTGAGGCCTGACAGGGTTCGGAGGAGGGGGCTGGGGAAGGCTCTGATCCACAAGGCCGGGGCCAAGCGGTTCCGAGCAGGGAAAACCCACAGCAGCCAGTGCTGGGAGAAGAGAAATAGCAGAGCGGAGGGAACGGGAGGCCCGGGAAGGCGGCGGCGCTGAGGCCTCCCTGCAGCCTGGGCCTGCGACCGTCCCCGTGGTGCTCCGGGCTTCCATGGAGACAAAGCCACCAAGGCCCTGCTGCAAAAGCCACGGCCGACTGCTCTGCGGCGCCGCCTCGGTCCGCCCAGCTCGGCCTGTTTCGGACGGGCAGGGGACGTAGAAACAGAGTAACTGCTACCTGACCCCTGCCCTGGACAGCCCTGAACCCCGCGTGGCTTTGCGTGGGGCTGGGGGGCGACAGCAGCAGATCAGGTGCCCCACGCAGTACACCCTGAAACCGAACCTCGAGTTTCCCAGTCCGCTGGGCCGCTGGGGATCATTCACAAAGGCACTTCCCTGAAAAACTCCGTGGCTTTCACACCATAGCGTTAATTACTCTTCAATGGACTGAATTTTTCCACTTTGCGCGCCTCCCGCCCTCCCCCTCTGGCAGGGCAGGTGCCCCTGGGGGCTGGGATGGGGTTAAAATTCCACTTTGGGGGTGCATAGAGTAGATACCAAGGCCGTGGAAGCCGGGCAGAGGCCCCTGAGCTCCAGGAAGACGGGAGGCTGAGTCTCTGGTTCCTCTGCTCCCCTGGACGTGGCCAGCCCCCAGGGCTACCTCCGGCGTCTCCGTGCTCCCGCTGTTGCTGCTTGGCTCAGAATTGTCCCCAGTGACAGGTAAAAACGGGTCCGCCACTACCACCAGGTGGCATCAAATCCCAGCTGAGTCTGGCGTGAGTCCAGACTGGGCGGTGGGGCTCCCACAACCCCTCAGCCCCGTGAGGTGCAGGCCTGCACTGGTGGTCCTGCGGGCAGGCTGACAGGCGTTGTGACGCTACGCGTCAGGTCCCGCGCAGTTTTGCAATATTAGTTTCTGATCACCAGCAGTTGAAACAACTACCCTTTTAGTAGAAAGAAAAAAAAAAAAATCAAAGGAGACCAAATTAGACATTGTGCTAGTTATCTTGTATCCTATAGTTCATTTAATGCCTTCAACAAATAAGTTATAAACTGGGCATGATGGTGCATCCCTGTCATCTCAGCACTCAGGAGGCTGAGGGGAGAGGATTGCCACACATCTGAGGCCAATCTAGGCTTCACAGTGAGTTCAGGGCCAGGTTGAGGTACATAGTGAGAGCCTGCCTCAAAAACAAAAGCAAAAACAAAAACAAAAACATATAAGCTATAGATTGTGTAACATGAAATGATTTGTATAGGTCAAACATTGATATTTTCATCGTTTAATCAAATAGTTATTAATTGAACAGCTCTTTGGGTGTAGACAAAACTCCCTCACTGAATGTAGGTATGCTACTAAAAATTTCAATGTATCCATTTTATAAATGCTTGATTTAATTTCCTTTCTTTGTCTTTTTGAGGCAAGGTCCCACAGTAGTTCAGGCTGGCCTGGAACTCGCTGTGTAGCCCAGACTGGCCTCAAAGCTGTGATCTTTCCTCTTCAGTTTCCTGACTGCTGGGATTGTAGGTGTCTGGTTCCTTGCCCAGAATTCAGCCACGTTTTTGATGGTTTTATCTCCTCCTCTTTTTCATCCTTCTTGGATGGTTTTATCTTCTGGCTGTTCTGTTCATCAGCAGTATACTCCTCTTTGTCCTTTATGATTTGTTTTTGTCTTATGGTCTGTCTTGTCAGGTATTAAGATATTTTCCCCCTCTTTTTGGTTCAAATGTTCTAATATTTTCTCCCATTTTTATTTTCAAATTTTCTGTGTCAGGCTAGGGATTTAGCTCAGCGGCGTAAGTACCTACCTGGCAAGTGAGAGGTCGTGAGTTCAATCCCCAGGACAAAAAAAAATTTTTTTTGTGTCATTTTTTACTTATGTTTATGTTTTAGGTAACTTATTACTGGATCTGTTTAATCCAATGTGAATGTCTTTTTTTTTTTTTTGAGGATCTCACTGTGCAGTTCAGGATGGCCTTGAACTCACTATGTAGCCCAGGCTGGCCTCAAAGTTGCATAGATTCTCCTGCCTCGGCCTCCTGAGTGCTGGGATTACAGGTATGCTTGACCATGTCCGTTGTTAATGTTTAGTTTTTAAGAATGTATTTATCATCTCTTTAAAACAGATTGGGGCTGGGAATTAAACTCAGTGGTATAAGCACCTTCCTGGCAAGTGCGAGGTTGTG
>PVJX010028605.1:0-23706 GCA_004027295.1 Dolichotis patagonum | reverse complement strand
GTTTTTGAGGATGAGGTAGCTGTAAAATTGGACGTCTCAATTCTCTTTCCTTTGACATCTCATCCTCCAGGCAGCTAATGTAGATTTATTCTCAAGGAGACTGTGGTCTTAATTTTTGGCTTGTGGGGTTTCCAGTGTTCTTCCTTTGGACCTGCCACCCCAACAAGTCACAGGGTAACTAGCAGCTTGTGGCAGAGTGACATCAGCCTTCAGAGCAGAAGAGATGATAAGACATATTCTTATGTGGATGTCTAAAATTAGGTGAGCAACCACGTGAAAACAGTATTATCTCATCAAAATAAAGTTGTGTAATTCATCAACCACCTGAGATAATGAATGCCTTTATTCTATAGTCAGTTGTCAACTTCTCATTTGAACTGTTTCTGGCTTCCGACTGTTAGGCACAACAGGATGTCTTTCTAGCTTTAACACCTAGACTAGCACCTGTCACATCATAGATACAGGATTGCTCTTTAGTTCTTTAGTTGTTTTTTTTTTTTTTTGATATCTAGGTCTTGTTACCTCCTGCCTTGACTATTATAACTTCTATTTATCATCTTGCTCCCAAATCTGTCAACTGCAAGTGCTGAAGTGAATAATTGATGCTTTTTTTTGCCTTTTTTATGTGAAAACTAAATCTCAAGGCTTATGAATTGGCATTTTAAAAAAAAAGATTCTTTCATATTTTTGTGCTTGAAGTTAAAGTATATTGTATCAAAGAAGGTATTTCTTTCAGAGCTTACCTTACAAGGTGGTGCTCTAGGGCAGCAAGTTTTCAATAGATAACTTTAAATCTGAACTCAGAGTCAAATTGTGCTTCATTACATAACATTCTTGTTACAGTTAGTAAACCATTTATACATGAGGTCATTTGAGGTTAACTGGACACAGTGAATTTTTATTCATGCAAGTAGGGCTCATAAAGATTTTCTGCAAGAATTACAACATTGTGCTCTTGAAATGGAACACTGGAATTTTTTGTAGTTTACAAGTACTTTTTTGAGTTTGAGAAATTCATCAGTGTCATAATTGAAAGCATGGAAAAACTGATTTTATTTGGTAAGTGTAGATAATATAGAACAAACATTGCAGCTATTTGTCAATTCTAATGGATTAGTGACAGTTTCTGGGTACATGCAGTTTTATGTATGATTTTCTTACTTAATAGAGTCAGTTTTAAAAGCCATACCAGAAACAAAGACTCCAGTACTTAAGATCTGCTTTATTTTTAATAGTCATACTAATTGCCTCTCATTACATAAGAATTTACTTGAAGAATTATTTCTGAGACTTCTTTAGATGTATTTTTTAAGACTAGAGCTCTTAAAAAGGGTCTTATCAGTGTTTAAAACCCTTGAATGTGTCCTGAAGGCTCTCTTAGTGTCTCTATAGCAATCTGTTTAGTACTTAATTTTTTCCTTTAATCTTCTTTCTTCTAGGGACCATATCCAACATGGATTAAAATTTTTGATGCATTCTATTACTGTTTATTTTCATTTAATTTGTCATTTCTTAAACTTGCAATGCCGATGTACAATTTTTTAAAACATTAAAAGTAAATAAAATTATCTACTATGTATAATGATATCTCGCTGTGTGTATGTATTGTAGAATAACTATGTCAAGCTCATTAATAAGTCCATTATCTTATGAAGTTTGTTCGTGTGCGTGTGTGTGTGTGTGTGTGTGTGTGTGCATGGGCATACCTGCATGTGTGTCTGTGGTAAAAACCTTTAAGATCTATTCTCTTAGCAATGTTCAAGTATATAATAAAATGTTATTAGCGATAATCAGCATGGCGTACAATAGAGCCGAACTGATTGCTACTGTCAAGTTGCAATTTTATGTCCTTTGACCAAATCTCAGATAGCTTCTTCCCCTAGATGTCCAGTTTTTGAGCTGTACACAGAGCTGTACACAGAGGGATTCTTTGAATCCCTCTCAGAACACAGCCACAATTAATTACATTGATTGAATAAGAAACTCAATTCAAATAATAAATCCATAAGTTAAAAATCACATTTTAATGCATATATTACACATATAATGGGATTATATAATTAATATACAAATATATCTTACAAATTGATCAGAAAATCATGTGATTCAGTAGAAAATAAGCAATGGATTTAAATAGGCACAACACAAAAGAGGAAATACAAATGTTCAATAAGTACATAAACATATGTTCTAACTCTACTTAATAGTTAAGATATAAATTATATAGTAAATAGCAATTTTCATACATCACCTAGGCCAGACTTTAAAAGTATTGTAATGCAAATTTCAGGCGAAGTGTTGGCAGAAGCATGAGTTTATGTGACTTCTTTGGAAAGTAATACAGGAATAGTTATCAGAATAAAAGAAAGCTTTTTGAAATAGCATTTTTTTTAAAAGGTTCTGTCCTTTAGGATAAAAAATCTGTACCTAAAAACAGATATATAGTATGCATATAAATGTATACTACAACATTTTGGAGTTTTTGGTAGTGACAAACACTGGAAACAATTGTAATTCATCAAAACAGTAATAAGTGAAAAATATTATATGTTCATATTATCTTCCACAGAGATTAAGAAAGATAAAGTTTCTTGTAGGTGTACACATATAACTATGCATGTTTAAATGTGTAAGATAGATAACCATACTACTAAGTTTTTGTTAGTTCATCAAAAAGAATAGTTTGTGCTGTCATTGTTTGATTGTTCATTTTTATGCTTTGATTTTGTAACTTGAAAAACTAATTCTAAGATAACAATATGCATATATTAGCTAATGACTTCTTACTGTTATTTTTTTGAAATTTTGTGTCTACCCTTTTTTGTTTTGCTTTAAAAAAAATAAAAGAAAGAAAAAGTTACATTTACATACATGGGTCTGAAAAGTCCATGTGCTCTTGTTAAACAAAAGAAATGTAAATTTTAGAATGGTATATAAAGTATGATACCGAGTTGGGTTTTTAGAAAAGTTTAGAGGTGGTTATGGTGACACACAGTTGTAATCCCAGCACCCTGGAGGCAGAGGCAGGAAGATAACTGCAAGTTCGCGATCAGACTGGGCTAACAAGTGAGTTCAAGGTCAGCCTGAACTGCACAGTGAAACCCCGTCTCTCCATCTCAGAAAAAAAAAGACAAAAAGTATTCAAATATGTTTTACCTGTGTATTGTATGTCTATATAACAAATGCTCTTAACCTTGACTTCCTCGAAGGGTGTAGGATTGGGAATAAGGAGTTGAGATAATTTTTTTTGTAGTTTTTAGGTTTTTCTTTGTTGTAGCAAGCATATATTTGATGTGTAATATTACAAATAACTAGTAAAACCCCTATGTTTAAAATTATACTTTTGCCAGGCATGGTTGTCCACACCTATAATCCAGCACTTGGGAGACCCATGAGTTTGAGGTCAGCCAGAATTACAAAATGAGTTCCAGGCCAGCCTGCATGGTGAGACCCTGTCTCAAAAAAAAAAACAAAACTAACTTTAGTTGTAACTACTTATAAACCTATTGTTTTATAATAGTTTTCAAAAAATAAAAACAATTTTATTCTTATTACAAAAAAACAAATATGATTAATACAGAAAACTGAGAAAACACTGAAAAACAAAGCATAAAACCCATATCATCCATAAGCCTAATTATAGACACTTAAAATTTTAATATTTCATTTTAATATTTTAAAAAGTGTGACTAGGTATAATTTATATGCAATAAATATACATATTTACATATATATGTTCAAATTTGAAACTTATTTCAGCATATGTATATAATTGGGAAATATCAGTATAATCACAGTACAGATCAAATAAATTTTTCCCTTTCTAAAGCTTACTTGTACCCCTGACTCCTTCTCCATAGCCTGGGAATCACTAGTTTGCTTTATAGATTTATTTGGATTTTTTAGAATTTTATATAAGTGGAATCATTATATAAACAATTTTGATTACTTCCAAAATTAGCATAATGATTATTTTGCTGAGTAGTATCCTACTGAATGGTTATATTAAAATTTGTTTATTCGCCTGTTGAACGCCTCTCTCATTACTGTTTTGTACTCTGAACGTCATGTGCAAATCTTTTTATGAACATTTGCTTTGTTTTTCATGTGTACACATGGTCAGGTAAAGTCACTGCAACAACCCCATTTCTCTGGTACCAAATTCTGTCTAGGTTACTTTTGTCTTGTTGCTGGAACAAAATACCTGACACCTACAACTAAGGAAAGAAAGGTTTACTTAACTCACAGTTTGTGGAGGTTTCTGTCTGTAGTCAGCTGACTCCAAGGCAGGGTGACATGGCACAGGGGGAGCACTTCACGGCAGCAGAAGACAGCTAAGCAACAAGAGCAAAAGTGGGGAACAGAAACCTTTTTTTCCTCATATTTTAAGTGCCTCACGTGAGTGTAGCACTCACATCATCTCCATGCCCTCCTCTTTCACAGGCTGAAGATGTTTACAAAGTTAGGACCATGACCCCTGCTAAGCCACTTAGTTAAACTTCTCACCAAAGACAGTGCCATTCTGTTTTCCAAAATGATTGTACCATTTTACATTTCCAATAGTGGTACATCCCAGTGTTTCTCCACATTTTTTTTTTATTTTAAAGAAAGGAAAAAAGATAAACATAACAATGAAACTGAGTTTCAAAGCAAGTTAGTTGGACTGTTACAATTTTTGATGCATTGTGTATTGTCTTTGTAGTTGCTGTTCAGATGTAGGTATTATATCTTGTCCAAACAATGTTAGCACAAAATTTTCTTCTCAAGGAACTAAGAAGCTAGCTGTATAACTCTCTTAACTATCTTGTGTATACATATATTTTTTCATTTTCTCTTTCTTCCTTTCCCTTTTCCTCCATCACAGTTTGTCTTTTCTTTTGAACAGTTTCTTCCCAATTTACAATGTCTGTTGTATATTTTCACCATTTGTACTTGTTCAGTTTTTCACATTAGTTAGACAATACAATGTTTGCAAATTTTGGTCTGATTAATTTCACTTATGAGTATGGTCTGGAGTTGCATCCATTAACCTACAAAAGTCTCAAGTTTATCCTTTTTACGGCTGAGTAATATTCCACTGCATAAAAACACCACATCTTTTTAGTTCATTCCTCAGTTGTTGGGCATTTGGGTTGTTTCCAAGATTTAGCTTTTACAAGCTGTATTGCTATAGACACGAATGCAGATATATCTCTATGTATGATGTTTTTAATTCTTCTGGGGAGAGATCCAGAAGGACAATAGCTGGTTCAAATGGTTTAATGTTTTTTATCATGTCTATACTATAGTTTTGGAAACTAGCCAGAGCAATTAGACAAGAGAAAAAAATAAAAGGAATACAGATAGGAAAAAAAAAGTTATTTATTTGCAGATGACATAGTACTCTACATAAAAGACTCCCAAAACTCTGCAAAACACTTGTAGATTTAATATGCAAATTCAGTAGTGTAACAGGATACAAAGTCAGTACTCAAAAGTGAGTAACATTCCTGTACACACAAAAAAAACTCACTGAGAGAGAAATTAGAGAAAGCAACTCTTCGCAATAACATCAAAAATTGAAATTCCTAGAAATTGGTCTAATGAAAGACATAAAAGACCTGTACAGTGAAAATTACAATACCCTAAAAAAGGAGATTGAAGAAAATCTCAGAAAATGGAAAGATATCTCATGCTCTTCGATAGGAAGAACCAACATTGTAAAAATGGCCATACTCTCAAATTGTTGTGCAGATTTAATGCAATCCGAATCAAAATTCCATTAACATACCTCAGATATGTAGAGAAAACATTCCTAAAATTTGTTTGGAATCAGAAAAGACCTAGAGTAGCAAAAGCAATACTGAGGAACAAAGGCAAGGCATGGAGCACCACAATCCTTTACTTGAAATTATACTGCAAAGCTGCTGTGCTAAAATCAGCAACAAACAAACAAACAAAACAAAAAACAAACCCAGACCTGAAGGTCTTGAACAGATGAAAAGATGCAGAAACAACTACAAAGTCACCTAGCCACTTTATCTTTGACAAAGCTGCCAGACATGTTCACTGGAAGAAAGATAGCTTCTTTAATAAATGGTGCTGGAAAAACTGGCTCTGCACATGCTAAAGACTGAAACTAGACACATGTCTATCACCGTGCACAAAACTAAACTAAAATGGATCAAAGATCTAATTATTAAAACAGAAACACTAAATCTACTGGAAGAGAAAACAGGCAGAGATCTCAGACACATGTGTAGGCAGAAACTTCATGAGTAAAACCCAGACTGCTAGGGAAATATTACAAAGAATCAATAACTGGGTTCTCACCTTATTAAAAAGCTTTTGCACAACAAAAGAAATCACCAACAGAGTAAAAACACAACCCACAGAGTGGGAAAAAATGATAGCTAATCATCCCACAGAAAAAGGACTTATACCTAGAACATATAAGGAGTTAAAAACAATTAGACACCCCAAATTTGAAAACCCAGTCCATAAATAAGCATTTGAGGTGAATATGCACTTCTCAGGTGAAGAAATACAAATAGCAAATAAATACATGAAAGAATGTTCTACATCATTTGTTGTTTGAGAGATAGTAATGTAAACAGCACTGAGATTCCATCTCATGCCAGAAAGAATGACAGTCATCAAAAAATCAACTGATAACAAACGCTGGAGGGGCTGTGGGGAAAAAGGAACCCTTCTCCACTGCTGGTGAGAATGTAGACTGGTGCAGTCACTGTGGAAATCAGTGTGGAGATTTCTTCACATTCTTGCCACCTCTTGTTATGGTCAGTCTTTTGAAGTTTAACTATTCTGAGTGCCTCATAGTGATTTTAATTTGCATTTCTCAGTAACTAATCGTTAAGCTTCCAGTTATGTGCTTATTTGTTATCTGTGTGTCTTTGGTGAGGTATTTGTTCAAATATTTCTGTGACATTTTTTGAAGGAGTAGTGTTCGTGATTTTTTTTTTTTTTGACTTGCTATTTCCTTTTTGTGTTTCTATTTCTGTGTGTCAGGGATAAATCTTCCTTGGTTCTGTTGTATAATCTTTTAGATGTATTGTTGAATTTAGTTTGCTGCTGTTTTATTGAGGCTATTGTAGTAATTTTCATCAGATAATTTGACTTCTGGTGTTTTGTTCCTTGTGTTGTGTTTGGCTTAGATGTTAAGTGATGCTTACTTCATAAAATGTATTTGGAAATATTCTTTCTAGCTTGGTATTTTGAAAAAGTTCAAGAAGTATTAGCATTAATTCTTTGAAGATTTGGTAGAATTAAGGCATGAAATCATCTGGTTCTGAGCTTTTCTTATTTTGGAAAGTTTGTCTACTTCAGTCTCGTTATTGATCAGTCAGGCTGTTTCTGATTCAGACTTGATAGATTGTATTTCTCTGAGAACTATTTCCTCTAGATCATACAATTTGTTATCATATAAATATTTGCAGTATTCCCATATGATCCTATTCTTTTTTGAGGTGTGTATTGTAATATATTTGTTTTGATTTTTAAATTTTATTTATTTAAGGTCTCAATCTTTCTCTGTTTTTCCCTCTTTCTCCCTCCCATAGTTACACAAGGGAGCGGTTTTTCTGATGTTTATTTTTTTAAAACAAATTAAGTTTTATGGATTCTTTCTGTGGTTTTTTTGTTCTCTATTTGATTTATTTCGTCTGATTTTTATTATTTCTTTCATTTTTGACTTTTAGTTCCTTGTAGCATGTTAGACAATCTACTTGAGATCATTACTTTTTTTTTTAAACATATACATTCTTTATTATAAATGTCCTTTTAAGGGCATCATTATAAAGTTCCCATAAGTTTTAGTGCATTATATTTCTATTGCTGGTTGTCTCAAGATACTTAAAAATTTTGTTTGATTTTTTTTTTTCTTTGATTGACCTGTTGGTTTTTCCAACATGTGCTTAATAGCTGCAACTTTGTGAATTTTCCAAAATTCCTCATGGACTTCTAACTTCATACCACTCTAGACTAAACTGACACTAGGTATGGTTTCTGTTTTTTAAAATTTCTTGAGACTTATTTTTGGCCTCACATATGGTCTGTCTTGTAGAATGCTTCATGCATGCTAGAGTCAAATGGGTATTCTGATGCCATTTGGTGTTCTGTATATGTTTGTCAAGTCCATTTTTCAAATATGCACTTCAACTCCAGTATTTCTTATTAATTTTATGTCAGGCTGATCTATCCATTGTTGAAAATATTATGTAGAAATCTCTTATTATTTTATTGCCATCTATTTTTCTGTTCATGTTCATTAATATTTGCATTATGCAAAAATGTTGCTCCAGTGTTGAATGAATATATACTTATGGATGCATGTCCTCTTGAGGAATCAACCCTCTTATTTTTTTTAATTTTTAAAAAAATTTTTTTTATTTTAAAAGGGAGTAAAATTAAACACAACAAAACAGAACAGAATGGGATATAAGAAAGCATAAATTTCAAAGCTAGACAACCAGAGATCTTCACTATCTGTCATACTGTCTCTTGTTTTCTTCCAAATGGTTGTCCTTATCTTTGCATACGAAGAGCTCATACTAAATAACATAGCCAATCTTTTCACAAGATGTGTAATTCATTGGCTCCCACTTGCTAGGCAGGAGGTAGGGGGAGCGGGGACACAGGACCGGGGACAGGACAACATGAGATGTCTGATTTTCAGCTCACATGCTGGCAGGATCACAGCCGCACCCCAGAGAGGGATGGAGCTGAGCTCCTTGTTTTCCTGGCACCCCAAGTCAATCACACGGTGCAGGTCCCTACGCGGCAAGGTCTGTCTCCTTCCGGCCGCAGAAAGTCTGCCACAGCCACCCCCCAGAGAGGGAAGGAGCTCCTTTTTCTCCTGGCACCCGAGTCAACCGTACTGTGCAGGTCCTGACGCACCAGGGTGTCTCTCTTTTGGGCCGCCAAAAGTCTGCCACACTCTCAGCTGCCCCCAGAGAGGGGAGGAGTTCCTTGTTCTCCTGGTACCCCGAGTCAACCACACGGTGCAGGTCCTGACATGCCAGGGTCTCTTCCCTGCAGACCCCCCAGAGTCTGCCATATTCACCTGCTATTTCTTTCTGATGAATTGACCATTCCATTTCCAAAGTTCTGAAATGGCCAACAGACCACAGAAAGAATTCTCTTTAGGCTCCTGTTTGAAACCAGCAGCTACAGAGATCTGCTGGCCTTGCTTCAGGGCCACTTGCCTCTTATTTTTAAATAATGAAATTCTGTGTCTCTTGTGATGCTTGTTTATTTGAAGTCTATTTTATCAGATATAAGTATAACTACCTTTGTTCTCCTGGGTTACCATTTGTATAGAATATGTTTTCCTTCTCTTCACTTTTGGTCTACGTGTCTTTATGTCATAGTCTAAGAGTTTGGACTTGTTTCCTCTAAAATATGTTTTAATGTATAATTTACATCTTTTTATATTGTGTTTACATTAAAAATTTATTTTAGCTTTTCTTTTCATTTTTTACTTTCATACTGGAAATATGTGTTTATACTTCACCATTATGATATTGTAATAGTCTGGTTTGATTATTACATTGATTTATATCAATTAGTGACTTTTTTGAGCTTTTGTACATATTTTGTTTCTTTTTTAAAAATTTTATTTAAAGAGAAAAAAAGCAATACAGAAAAAAGGGTAGAAATAATACAGAATTTCAAAAAAAACAGTAAGAAATCATTAGTTGATAAATTACATATTGTCTTCTTAGAAATAGTTGTTCATGTTACAAAATTAAGGCATACAAAGTGAACAAACAGTGAGGCTGCAAACAGTTCTGTTCAAGGATCCAACAAAAACCTGGTAATATGGTTATCAATCCCACACACTTAGACATACATGCAGTTATATTCTTTAGAGCATTTTCTTTTCCTCTTTTTGCTTTTGAAGTACATTATCTGTTTAGTTATATTATGTTTCAGCTTTCTCAGTACCTTGTTGATCTGTTTAGTTGTTGTTACTTCCTTTTTAATCACCTTATATAATTCTGTTGTTTTGTTTTTGAGTTTCTCGGCATTCATGTCACATGGATCAGCTTTGGTGGAGTTGGGAGTTTTTGGAGGTATTTTGTTACCTTATTTTCTCATGTTCTCTTGTTTTATTTTTATTTAATTTTTATTAACTTGGAGGTAGTAATATACAACAAAACAGGATGGAATAAAGCCAATTGAGACAGTGCGGTGAAATTGGCACAGAACATTACATCAGGTCACCAGGACAATAATAATAGGCAACGTTCTATATGTCGTTGTCTTCACAATAGTTGTTCTTCTACTAGGTACAGCAAAATCAAAAGAAATACACAACATTATAGAACACATCAACACAGAATATTGAATAGAGCAACACTGTTAATCAGGACAAAGCAAAACAGCGATAAAAATATCTGCCTTCAGAGATAGTAAGAGGAAACTCCCCCCACTTGCTGTACCAAATATGGTCACCTCCTAAGAGATACCCAGATCCCTGGATCCCAATTGTTAATGGGGGGGGGTAGGGATGTGGTATGTTTGATTCTAAGCCCGCGCCCCGGTAGGCAGCAGGCTGGTTGCTGGTTGGCTCAGCGCCCTAAGTTCCAACATGGTGCGGATCTCAGGAAACGCTGTTACTTCTTATTTCCCTGCCCTGGGGTGGCCACGGCTTGCCAGACCACAGTCACTTACCAGGGTGGCAGGCTGGTTGCTGGTTCTATTTTGTTTCTTTTTGATGAACAACTTTAAGCATTCCATGTAATACAGGTCTACTGGTAATGAATTTCCTTAGGTTTTATGTGTTTATGGAGAACTATTTCTCTTTTATTTATTAAAAATTTTTTTTAAAAAAGAGAATAAAACAAAACAAAACAAACAAAACAGAATAAAGCCAATCAAAACAAAACAATGAAAGTGATACAGGATAATAGTAAAGTACAACACAATAGTAATAAGTCAACAAGGAATGCTTAAAGTTAAAATAAGACTGAAAGTCAAAGGAGAGAAAATAATGCTCCATGTGACAGGAACCAAAAAAAGCAGGGATAGCTTGCCTATCAATTGCACAATGGATAAGGAAGATACAACATTTTTATGCAATGGAAAGCTAATCAGCTATAAAGAAGGATAATCTCAAGGCTCTTGTAGGATTAATGGATATAATTTGAGATCGTGCTCATGGGTGAAATAGTTTGAACTCACATGGGTGAATATCATGTATCTTCCCTACTATAAAAAACTGAAGGAGTAAGTGGGATCCAAAATGTGCAATAGATATTGCAAAAGTGAAAGGGGAAGAAATATCTAAAAAAGGGAAGGTGGCAGCCATTGTTAATTTACTGTTATCTTGTTTTGAAGTCCTATATCATTTTCATTGTTTTGTTTTGTTAGGTTTTATTCTATTTTGTTTTGTTTGAATTTATTATGTCTGATGGTATGGGCAGCTATTTTGAAGATATCAAGATATATTATGGTGGTCATTGTTGACTTATTACTATCGTGTTGCACTTTACTATTATCCTTTCATTGTTTTGTTTTGATTGGCTTTATTCTCAGGGGGTTAGTGTTGTAGAGCCAGGGTCCTGGCCTTAATCTCTTGTGAACTGTAGCATTGGAACTTGAAGCATTGGTCCATTCCAAATACATGAGTAGATATCCTTCTCCCACAAAGTAGTGATCTGTTTTTCTGAATCACACTCTAGCAACTCAGATCCAAGAAGTTGATGATATAGCTGTGGCTTTGACCACATGGGGAGGGGCACAGCACCATCATATTCCTAAGGAAGATGAGGTACTCAAGAGGGTATACTTGTTATTTGGGGCCTAGAACCGATAGGACACATTGGTATGTTGGCATATTGTGTAAGTCTTGCAGGTAAGGTACAATGGAGTGATGACCATAGACCTTGAAGTAGTGGGACTAGCAGTAAACTTGGCATTGTACAACAGTACAACAGTACCAGGTACAATAGTAGCAAGGACCCAAGAATGCTTGGCTGTGACTTGAGCCCTGGTAGATGAAGAGTAATGCAGTGAGACTTCAGTCCATGAGAAAGTATTTATTCCAGTTTCAAGAAGGTAGGATCCTGTGGCTATTCAACCTGGAGGGCGTGGTCTCACAACTCATCCAAGGCTCCTGATTTCCTGCAATATAAGGTACTGCTGCATCAGCTCATGCCTAAAAATCATGATTACATAGGTCAGAGGAAGTAGTAGTTCACCAGGTGCTGGGGTACTCTGTCAGCTATAGCTGAAGGGGGCTCAGCTTCCCTGGTGTTCCAGAAGGCTCAGGGAGCAAGGCCCCTTGTTGGCCTGAGCACGAAGGGATGAGACTTCTTTGGCTGTTCAAGGCTCTAGTTCCCTGGAGGTGGGGTGTCACTTCAGATTGGGTTCTGAGAGGCAGTATGGACTGATTATTGGGTTGGAGCATGTTATAGCACCAAGGTAGTTTATCCCAAGAGGGTAGGGTACAGTGGTAGCTAATTTATGAATGGTGGGCTCCTGGGTAGAATCGGTATAGCTTCATCAAAGCCATTCAAGTGTGGAGGAATGCAGTGACTACTTGTTCCTGAAGCAAAAGATATTCTAGCAGGGCTTCTGGTTCCATAATGGCACAGTGCAGTAGCAGCTTGAGCCAGAGAGGTAGAGGTGGATTGGGGTAGGTATTGGTTGTTTTCTTTTGTGGGGTTAGCAGAGCAGGTAGATTCTTGGGAGCACCTTCAGCTGCTTTTCTTTAGTTATTTTGATTGAAATGTATTTGTTTATTTGTGATTT
This sequence comes from Dolichotis patagonum, assembly GCA_004027295.1. Lineage (NCBI taxonomy): Eukaryota > Metazoa > Chordata > Mammalia > Rodentia > Caviidae > Dolichotis > Dolichotis patagonum. The sequence continues at coordinate 10,950 of PVJX010028605.1, read as the reverse complement.
TTTTTGAAGGGAGTAGCACTAAGAACCTCTAGTTGGGTATCTTACTTATGTCACATGGCAGTGATCCTGTGTATTATTTAGGGGTATATTATTTAGTCTCTAACTGTTTGGAAATTTTCTAAAGATATTTCTCTTATTAACTTCCAAATTTAATTATGGCCAGAGAACACACTGTGTATGACTTGAATCCTTATAAATTTTTCTATTATTTTAAAGAGGACTATTCTGTATATACATTTACCATATAAGAAAACATTGTATACTATTCTGTGATCATTTTAAAAAAGCAACACATTGTGAAAATTTTTCATATAAACATTTTGTTTTTTGTTAGTTACTATTATTGTTATTTTTGAGACAGAATCTCCCTACTTATTTCAGGCTGGCCTTGAACTCACTGTGTAGCCCAGTTCAGCCTTGAACTTACAACAATCTTCATACCTCAGCCTCCTGAGTGCTGTGATTACAGGATGTGCCACCATGGTGACATTTTATAAAACTTGACTTAAGCAAAGTAACTTTTTTGGGTAGAATTAATATATGTTGTTCACAAATAAGAATAATATATAAGATACATATTGAGAAATAATATTTTCATTCTATTCTCTTTTATATTATTTCCCATATTGTTAGTTTCAGGGGTATCTTTTCTATATGAAAACACAAGCAAATATGTAGTTCCAGATACAAAATATGTAATTTATATTGGTAAACTTTTCCAATTTTAAGAAAAACTAAATGCCTTCTTTGTGATGATTACTGTGGTGGCCAGTGTTATAGTTTTCATTTAATGTTGGCTATAGCTATAGTGGGTAAATACTCATCAGAGTGACTTTATATAAATTGAAGTTTTATGTATGTACTGTTTGCTATCTTCATTTTATTGTACTCCTCGTTGTGTTCATAATGCTGTGCACTTAGTAGGTTCTCAATAAATGTAGCTGTGTGGATGATTTCAGCTGTTAGTTGTTAGTCCATATTATGATTTAAAGCGTCCCCCAAATGTTGCAGGTATTCAGAGGTGGGGCCTTTAGAAGGTAATTGGATCATGAGGTGCGATACTCATCTGTGGACTCATCCTTGGATGCGTTCATGGCTGAATGTGCTGGTAGGGGGTGAGGCTTAGGTGTAGGTAAGTCACTGGGAGTACAGGCTAGAAAAGTATATTCTTGTCCCCAGCTCCCCGCTTCTGTTCTGCTTCCTGGCTGCCACAGGATGAGCAGCTTTCCTCTGCCCTGCCCTTTCACCATGGTATTTCTTCCTTGGAACCAGCTGACCATGCACGGCTTGAAACCGTGAGCCAAAATAAACCGTGAGCCAAAATAAACCTCTCTACCTTTAAACTTATTTTGTCCCAATAACAGGGAAGTAACTTAAGGCAGCCATATTGGAAATTGATCCGGCCCGTGGATCAATCCGTGGGTCTAACCTGGAGGGGGAACGGGGATGGGATGAAAATGGGACAAGAGGAAAGAGAGATGGAGACAAGTTGAGCAGTTCCAATCAAGTCTCGTTTATTTAGGAAGTGAACATGGCTTATATAGAAGGCGGAAAGTGAGATCAATATGACGTAGCCGGGTAACTAGGTAACTCTGGGTGGTATTAACCCTTTTGGCGGGAATATCTAAGCAACAATTGGGCGGGCTCAACTCTTTTGCGGGAGTTAAGGAGGGAGGAAGTATGTCATCGGGCAGAGATGTTGTGGAGAGACCAGATAGGTCGCAGTCATGTCCGGCCAGGCAGAGAGGATCATGGGCAATGTAGGCAGACGCACCAAATGCCCACAGGAGGGCGGGATGGGGCGGCAGCAGTGAGGCTATCATGCCGCTTCCTACAGGAAATCATGAGGACTTTGTTCCAAATACAATGTGTTGTGTTACCTGTCCTGTTCTTTCCTCACTTGATGTCTACTACATCCATGAATGATGCATGTAGGTGCCAAATTAATAGAAGAGCATGCAGTTGCCATTAAAAAGTTGTTGTTACGGTTTGTGTCTGGCCTCAAGTAGCCATGGAGGCAGGCTTCTAGAGTGTGTGAATGATTCATGGGTTCAGTGCTGGAATTATGGTTGTGAGTGCTACACCCAAGTGCCTACAATCAATATAAGAGACAGAAAGAGTCTCCTTTTCATATGTTATTTGCTTTTTGCTCTTGTTGTTTTTTCTGTCTTCCACTGCCATGAACTGTTGCCCTTTGTCTTGTGCCACCCTGCCTTGGAGCCAGCTGAGTATAGACTGAACCCTCCACAAACTGCGAGCTAAATAAACCTTTCCTTCTCTAAATTTGGGTGTCAGGTATTTTGTCTCAGCAATGAGAGAAAAGTTACCAAGACAGTTATGCTTGTTTTGCAATCTTGCATTGCAGTGTGGTAGAAAGACCAAATTCAGAGAAATGAGGCCTGGGTTCTTCTATCTCTGAGCAGTTTAGTGGCGTAATTATGTTGAATAAAATAAAATGATATTAAAAAGTACCCAGCACAGATTGAATTTCCAGAATATAATAAGTACTAGGTACCTTTTTCCATTATTACTTCGGAGTAGTCTGTAGACCCAGATGTTAAGTTGAGCGTAAACCCAGGAGACCAGTCATGTCCACCCATCCTGTGATGTAAACCCTGCTGTCCAGAGCACACAGCAAAGAGAGGACTTTGCAGGTAAGGGTGGATCCTGCTATTTAGTACCTTGATCTCACTGGCTGAAGACCTGGACCTCTCTTGACAATCCCCATCATAACCTCACTTGACAAGTATTATTGCCTTTCTTTTAAAAATAGGTAAACTTAGACCCAGAAGGGCCAAAATGAGGACACTGATAAGATCAGGGTGGAAAAAGTGCTTTCTTTGTATTGTATTGTGTTACCTCTTGGAACACTAAGAAAACATCTTTAGTTCTGAAGGATTTACTATAAGGAAATTTGAACTATGCTAAGTTTTTTGAAATTTTAATTTTAATCTTTTCATATATGATAAATTAAGAGTTTGCAAAGGGAGAAAGTTATAGTCTGGGTTACTGTAATAAACTGATTTTAAAGCCTCTGATATGACTGCAAAAAACCAGGAAATTAATTTTTCAGAAGAAGATACTGGCTATTAATTTAGCCCGACATGAAACAGATGTTTTTACATAGAAAAGGAAATCATAGGATATAGGATGAGGCTCTTCGGTATTATTTTGACATCACTTTTGGATTCCTGGAAGGTAGCATCTTAGGTTTGAAAACAAAGTTGGGGATTTCTCTTATGTGCTGGACTGTGTTTATATTAGGTATGCAATGGCAGTTTGTAGTTTGTTTTGCAGATGTTCGTAATGTACATTCTTAAGTCTTGTTTCTATTTGTGGCATGCTTTTAAGTATGACTCATGTTTTCTTGAGGCCATCCAAAAAAAAAAAAAAGCAACTTTCAGCATTAATCTAAAATACATCATAGACATCACATGGCACTACATAATGTTTTCTTTGAGTAGTTTATGTGGTTTACAATAAATTAAATATGGAGGTGCTTTTTTTTAAAACAGAATATAGTATAATAAAATATGAATGAGAAATATAGGAGTTCTATGAAGAAGTGCGTCTTCTGATAACACAATGTGCATAACAAAATTACTTTGAAAATTTAATAGAAAAATAGAACTAATGACCAGAATAGGAAGTCTACTCAATTTTTCACAGTTTTATGGGGAAAGTCTTGAACTTGAAGGTGGATGGCTGTTAAAAAGGTTTTGGAGGCAGCCATAGGTTAGAGTGACTGGAATATAACAAATACACAGCACTTTAAATTACTGGACCCTGTTCTTGGTATTTAATTTTCATAACAACTCTATAAATATAATTATTATATCCACTATATAGACGGGGAAATTTAGCATAGGAGTTTCAATAACTTGATTAAAGTGACACAGCTAGCAAATGTCAGAGATGGAAATTGAACTCAAACAGTCTGGCTTTACTATGTGTCCGTGGGTACTTAGTTTTCTGCCTTCCACACTAATTAGGATCTAAATGTGATATAGTATAGAAATCATTTTTTTATTTTCACCTATTGTAAGATGGGATTGCAATATTTTATGAACATAGTGCTACTATTGAAGGTAGATAAAATTAGGAATGCTGTGTGTTCTTCTTGAAGGCATATCACTGACCACATGGTCGTCCATAAGATTCAGAAGCTGCACAGACTTGAAATGTAGTGATGATGATAGCCTTAGATATCCTGACTTCTTCAGTAGCCTCATTATAAAAGAAGAACTTCTTTGTTACTGGCTTGCCTTCCTAAAAATTTCATCCAACAGAAGGAAGGGGAAACTGAGAGGACTTTTTCTCTGGCTTAATTATGGCTAATTAAAAATAACTTCTTTATAGTTTGAAGACAACAGAGACCTTGAGGAGGAAACATGTCTATACACGCTTTTTCAGCTAGGGTCCCACCAACTTGTTGGGCACGGTGTGAATGTCTTAGGCTTTATATTTAACATCTGTATTTATTAGTAGTGTGCTGAATTGTCCCTCAATTTTCCAGAGCTTTGCAACAACCAAAAATTTCCTCAGTCATTTCCAAATGCCTCTGGCAGGCATGGGCTGCTAACCACTCTATACTGGTTAGAGCCAGTGCAGAGTGGTAAGACCGAATGAAGTGCTTGCTGAAATTGTCAGCTCTTTTGGAGGCCAGTGGTTCACAAAACAAGTGAGTATCATGATGAGTGGAGATCACTCCTGTGAACATTCGCAGTATTATACACAAATCCCAGAGCTCCGGCTATAAATAACTCCATGCCTTCTTTCCTTGGCGTTGATAATAGTACTGTAATTCTATTGCAAAACAGAAAAAGTTGACCAGGTGTATGGAGTCATATAGTGTCTCTGTCTCTCTGTCTTCCAGTATACATTATAAGAGAAATGTGTGTTTGTGTATACATATATATTTTAAGACATAAAATCTGCATTGCTTTGAGATTTGTATTATTAGTAACAGTTCAATTTGCATTTCATTTTCTTTTTTCTTCAAAGTTTCAGAACCTCTGGCTCAATCTGTTATTCAACATCTGAGATGGATAATGCAAAAGGATCTTTTGGGGCAAGATATTTTTCTAATAGGACCCCCTGGACCTCTTCGACGCTCTATTGCTATGCAGTACTTGGTGAGCAATCAATTCTTGCCAGTTCCTGAGGGTCTTGACTTTGATAAGCTATGTAATAAAACAGAGTTTCAAAGTTTATAACAGTATCAGAATTACTCACTACTTGAAATAAATGCTAACATCAAAATGATTTGTTTATAAAGAGGCTAGCAAAAGTGATTTGGGAAACAAGATGCACATTTGCCTTTCATAGCTTAGCTGAGTTTTGCTATTGCTAGAAAATTCTTTGCTTCTAGTAGAAAAGAAATATATATTCAGGTAATGAATAGTAGCCAGAATCAGCAACTCTGAAATTACAAAACAAAACTTAGCTTGATACAACTGAGTGAACTTTTCCTTGTCTCAGTATAACATTTTAAAAAACAAATAATTCTCTTTCTGTACATTATTTTAGACAGCCTCTATTTTAAAGAACATTTGCTTAATGTTGCATGTTCTTTTTTTTTCTTTAAGTAGATGAGTAAAGAAATCAAGCAAGGTTAAATAACTCAATCTTCATCAGCTGGTAAATGATGGCACTAGACTTCAAATCTGGTGTTGTTTCTTTTTTCTGACATGTTAACCTCTTAAATCCTAGCTGTTGTTGAGAGCTGTTGTTAAGTAAATTGAAATGTTCACAACCCAATTTACATAAGAAAGTTTATTGGACTTTTCTACTAGTTTTAGCCATTAATAGGCTTTGCGCTGGTGAGTCAAGGAAGAACATCATCAGACAAAATGGTGTTCTAAGAAATTTCTTAGTATTAGGAGAAAACTCTTGTTAAAACTTCTGCTGTTTTGTTTTAAAGGATTGATTTCTATGTTATTGAAATCTACTTTATATGCTCTTCTATTTCAGTGGCAAATTTACTTTGGTAATTTAAAAAGCTCATAAGGCAGGAATGATAAAAATATAATGGACAATTCAGAACCTAATTCCCACTAGCCATTCTGTATCTTTCGTTTTATCTCTAGAACCAGTCTGTGAATTATGACATGCCGCTGTACCATCATCTTTACTTTTACTGCACTCAATCCTACTGCAACTCAGTCCTATAACCCTACTACTATTTTTGTCTACAAACGGGGACTCAGCTGCTTAGAACCTGAGGTCTAGAACATCTTTAATTTTTAGTTGTGTACTCTCTGCCCTGATGATTTTAAAGACCACAATATATTACTGAGATTTTGTTTCTGGCAAGACTTTGAAGCTTGTTAAAGTTGTGGGATGAGAGCAGCTAGGAGATTATGCGGAGCTTGATAGTTCAAAACACAAGTCTATAAATGTGAAGCCTAGGCTGCCTCCATATTAAAGAAAAAAGAAAGAAGGAGAAGGAGAAAGGGAGGAAAAAGAAGAAGAGCTGGGAATGTAACTCCCTTGATTCAATCTTCACTACCACTAAACAAAACAAAACAACAGAAATTTGGGGACAAGCTTTCTACAGCAAAAAGAAAGTAAACTAAAAAGAAGTCATGTAATCGTTGTCCTTATTTGATATGTAACTCACATAAAAAGAGGTTTGTAAATCATTCGAAAACAAATGAAAAACAGCAGATCACTCCACCTCCTCTGGTTGTGTACCCAAGTTTCCTTGTTCCTCTTTCGTGAAGCTGTACCCAAGAGACTGGAACTGCAGTCCAAGGAAGCTATCAAGACTGAGCATGATGGTAACGTTGTCCTCTGCTGGCAGCGCAAGCCCTTACTGTGCCGCAGTACAATATTAAAAGGCTGGACAGAGTATTCACTGAGGGAGGTCACGGTCAGCCAACCAAAGACACAGGCATGAAGGTGCTAGTGATGTGCAGAAACAGGAAGGTGGTCTGCTAAAAGGAGAAAGTGCTCTTTACACCAAAATTGGCTCTCACGGACAGTTCATTTTAGTTAGCAAAGCCTCAATATTACGACATTGTCACTAGTATGCTGTGTGTATTCTCTATTTAAAATTTTTTCTCCTTTCCATACATAAATAAACTGATAGCAATGTGGGAACAGCTATATTTAAAAACACTGAATGGCAATAATAAAGTATTTCTTACCAAGATAAAATAGAAAGTGTAGGAAAAAAAAGTCTCATGTGTGAAATTTTCCTGTTGGCCTAGACAACTTTTTTCTTTTATCTTTCCAGAAATTAATTTGTTTTCCCTGTTTAACAAAAACTTATTATGTCTTATTTGATTAGAGAACAGCACAGTTCTTAACATTATAAAATCAAAGATATATTAAAAAATTTTTATATAACTGTTACATGTAGAACAAAATGGTTTTAAGAATGGATAAACTGTTTTGAAAGAAATAGATTCTGAATAATTCTCCTTCAACTCACATAATTTTTGTGTGTGTGAAATAACAGTTTTTTTCTCTTCTTCATCCCCATTCTTCTCTTCCCTCTTCCTTTTCCTCCCTCTTGGTCTCTTTCTCTTTTTACTTCTCCTTCAGCTGTGCATGTGTATCTCTCTTCTCTTGACGAGACTGTTGGCATTTACTTTGTGTCCACATTTGGTAAAGTACTTAACATATTGTAAACATTTGATAAATATGGCCCATGGTATAAGTTGATTTAACTGCCTTTAGTAAAAAAGATAAACATCACTTACAGAAACTCTTATAATTTATATGAAATGAAGTAGAAATACTGCTAAATTATTAGTTATAAAATTCAAAAAAGAATTCTATAGGAAAAATTAACATTTTTAAGATCTAATTTTTATTGTTATTGCTTTACTAGTAGGATTGAGTGCAGTACATATTGATCTCTAAGGAGAGCTTATGCCTTTTGATTAATACTGTTTACTGCATTTTTCTCAAAGCTGAGATTCAAAAGGTTTTAATCTAGAATTACATTTTAGATGCTGATCTCTCAGACAGTGGCTGCACTCATATGCTGGTAGTTTGACTTTAGCTTTGGAGTCACTTGTCTCTGCTTTGTAGGAACTGACCAAACAGGAAGTTGAATATATTGCTTTATCCAGGGACACCACTGAAACTGATCTCAAACAGCGACGAGAGATCCGTGCAGCAACGGCTTTTTACATTGATCAGGTAAGTTGTTATCCCACTCCAGCCTGTGTTGTGTATGCCAGGGTTATGCAGAATTGATTTGTAAAGCAGAGATAGAGTAGCTTGTTAACAGTGAAGGGTGCTGTCTTCTAGACAGATTTAATTTAGATTTTTGGTTTCCTTGTTCCTGGAAGTGTCTTCTTGGTAGAGTACTAAAAGGAGAAATGCCAGAGGAAATTAATGGTTCCAAAGTGTCAGTCAAATAAAGAGTGATAAAAAGGTAGCTTTTATTGAAGGACCTGTGTTGTTTGATGTGCTTTATATCATTGCATTAAAGCCTCAGCACATTCCTTTTTTTTTGGTACTGGGGATCGAACTCATGACCACGCGTTTGCAAGACAGGCGCTTATGCTGCTGAGCTAAATCCCTGGCCCTTCAGCACACTTCTAAGGAGATGATTTCCTCCTTTTACAGTGGCAGTGGTCATATAACCAATAAATCAGAAGTGAAGTTTGAAACAGGTGCTGTACATTTCAAAGCTCAGGTTCTTTGTACACTATTATGCTACTTTCTGGAAAGGCAAGATGGTGATCATGATGATCACACGGGTGACTACAGGAACGCCCAACTGTGACAATATCATTCATAATAATACCAGCTAATTTCTTTAAAAAGTGTATTAGCTTGGTTTTTACTTTCATTAAATGACAGCTATAACTGATTGTCAGTACCATATAATTATATATGCACAGTTTATTTGGGTCATATGTTATAATCCTGGCAAAATTAATATGATTGTATTTGTAAAAAATAGGCCTGTTGGCTTGCTTGATTTGGTCACAGTTCTAATGAGAAGGCCATGCGTTCATGTATATGCAGGTCATTTCTTTTCCTTAGTGATCTTTCTGCTACAAACTGTCCTTCACAATGCTGGAATGCTGGTTATCCTTTTTTTAAAAGCAGAACTATTCAGTAAACATATTAATGTTTAATGTTCTCATGATGTGCATATTCCTCTCCTGGGCCCCAGAAATACAGCTACAAATAGGAAAACACAAAATTTCACATATTTGTGCATGGGGAAGACATTCACAATCTCTTCTTTTAGCTTTTTGAGGTATGCATTGTCATCTGTGAGAATAGTTACTATACTCTGCAGTAATACTCCAGAATTTACTTTTATCTAACTGCAACTTAGGACTTCTCTATTGACATTTCCCCAGTGCTCCCTTTCCACTACTCTTCCCAGCCTCTGGTAACAGCTGTTCTATCTTCAGTTGTGTGAGATCAGCGTTTAGATTACATAGGTGAGTAAGATCATACAGGATAGTACTTTCCTTTCTCTACAAGGCTTATGTCACTTAACATATTTTCTAGTTTTATTCTTGGTCTCTCAGATGAAGAATTCTATTCTTTTTAAAGACTACATAGTATTCTACTGCATTGCTTGTGTTTTAAAGAACTATAGGTAAGAGATTATCTTATTTAAACTCTAATACACTCTATGAGTTAAGTAGTATAATGGCTCTTGCTTTAGAAAGAGGTAGAGGCTATGAGAGGTTAAGTGTTTAAGCTAAATCACCCATATCAAGTAACTGGTACAGCAACTGCTGTAGTTTGGGTTGCTGTAACAACATATCTCAGACCAGGTCATGTATAATGGACAGAAATTTATTTGGCTCATGGTTCTGGGGGCTGGAAATTGGAGATCCAAGAATATTTATCTGAGGAGGGCTCTTGCTGTATTATCCTATGGCAGAGTGGTGGAGGGGCAAAAGAGCAGGAGGGGGAAAAGAGAGAAAGGAGAAGGTAGGGAGGACAAAGGGAAAGTAGAAGAGAAACTAAACTCATCTTTGATCAAGAGCCCACTCTCACAGTAACTAACCCATTCTCAAGATCGTGCCATTAAACCACACATGAGAACTCGGCACTCATGACCCAATTAACTCTGTAAGGTCCTACATTTTAGCACTACTGCCTTGGGGCTTAAGTTTCTAACACATACATTTTGGGGAGCACATTAGAACTATAGCAGCAACCAAAAATCACTCTGATTCTATTCTGATATTTTAAAATAAAGAACTTAAAATTAATTTAAAATGTGGTTTTGGCTTTCTAAGTATTTTTATACTCTAGCCCTTTTTGAGTATATTTGAAACTCTTGGGAATCTATTTTCATTAAATAATGGCTGCATTAATAAATTATACTTTAATAGGTTCAATGGCTTTAAATTTTTTTCTAGTACCACTTGGAGTTTTAAATTGTGACATTATGCAATATCCCTTGAGGATATTCCCCTTAGTAAATGAGGACACAGACATCAAGATTAATTGCCTGCTAAGTTCTTAGTCAGATCAGAAGAAAATCTAGAACAGGGCCAAGATAGATTTGATTTTAGGTCATGCACCTGTTTTTATTTTGAAATACTTCCTGTCTATTTGTTGGGTTCTAAAGCTGTGATACAAGATGGCTGGACCAGAAAGATCTTACTAAAGTTTTCCCCTTATTTTTACTTAGAAAAAAAATTAGGTGTCTGGCAGTTCTGTAATTTTAAGAACAAGAAAGAATTCTTAAAGTTTGTTTAACTTTTACTTTTTTATTTTTCTTTTTTGGACTGGGGATTGAACCTACAGGCACTAAGCCTTTTTTAAAAATTTAAGACAGAGTGTCTCTAAATTTTCCTGGCTGGCCTCAAAGTTGTGATCTTCCTAACTTAGTTAATTTTTACTTTAAGGGCCTATCATTCCAGATTTTAAAAAAATATTGTAGTTATTTAACCATCTATATAGAAAATTATCAAAATATGTAGATGAAATTTTCTCACGCTGATAGTTACA